>JAGGAV010007841.1:0-44983 GCA_017657295.1 Termitomyces sp. DKA64 | reverse complement strand
ACCTCTGGCTACTAGTCACAAAGTTGCATGCCTCTGCCTCCCTCATCCTCAGGTTTTCCTGGCTCCAAGCAACCAACCCTTATATTGACTGGCCAAGTCTCACCCTCCACCTTGATCAGGACAACTTGCCTGACCTGGGACCCATCCCCTTCAACATTCCCCCCACTCACAATATTTCAGGAGTTGCCTCCAATGTTTCCCAAACCCCTCTGCAGCTCTGCTCATGATTTGCATGATCATTCATTATTAACACCTGCCTTGGTGACTCCCCTATTATCCTCCATGCCCTTGTCAATAGTGGAGCCTCCAGAACCTTTATCAGTAATCAGCTTGACCTCCCTCACAAACCCCTCAAAATGCCTTTGGAGTTATAGCTGTTTAACAGAAGATCTACCACTGCCTGGATCACCAAATTTCACCCTGGCTCCCTCACACTTGACAATGGCCTGCAATTCCTGACCCACCTCCTCATCACTCAACTCCCAGAGGCAACCCCAATTGTGCTCAGACTCCCTTGGTTGCACAATGTCAATCCTGACATTGACTAGCAGGACCTCACTATGTGGTTCCCCAGCCCCAAAGCCTGCCTGGCAGCCACCATCACTCTCCATACCTACTTTCCCCATGACCTTGGTGACTCTGATTGGGCCTCCAGCAATACCAGAGCCACCAGAACCCCCACTTTGCCTAAGGATGACCCTGGAGAAAAAAAAGAAACACCCCCACCCCAAACTCCTGCAAGTACATCCCAACAGCTCCTCTCCAACATCCCCCACAACTAGTACAAGGGCCCAAACTACCCCACTCAAACCCCAACAGCCCTGGCCCCCACCACCACTCCTCTGATGCCTGACACCATTGACCTAGAAGCCCTCAACATTAAGATCATTGGTGCCATCTCCTTCATATGGATTTTGCAAGATGGCACCCCCACCTTCCAACTCCAGGTCACCCTGATACTTCTGAAAGATTACATCCACACCAGCACCACCTTGCCTGAGACTCTGAAGACAGAGGAACAGATATTATATGAAGTAGTTCTCCCAGAATATCATGAATTTGCTGACATGTTCTTCAAAGGAAGCATGAAGGAACTTCCCCTGCACTGATTCTATGACCACACAATCAATTTTGAAGATGGCACCTCCCCCCTTTTTGGCAAGGTCTACAACATGTCAGAAGTCAAACTCTGGGCTCTCAAAGACTACCTCAACAACATGCTTGGAGAGGGTTTCATCTGACTCTCAATCTCCACCACCAGAGCCCCTGTCCTTTTTGCCAAGAAAAAGGATGGCTCCCTCCATCTTTGTGTGAATTATCAGGAACTTAACAAAGTCACTAAAAAGAACCAGTATCCTCTCTCCCTGATTGGAGACCTTGTTGACTACCTCCACAGTGCCAAGGTTTACACCAAGATAGACCTTCAGTCCAGCTACAACAATGTCTGGATTGCTCTGGGACATGAATGGAAGACCACCTTCCATACCTACTATGGCCTCTTTGAGTATCTCATGATGCCCTTTGGTATGACAAACTCTCCTGCTACCTTCCAATATTTTATGAACAATATCTTCCATGACATGAATGATGTCTTTGTTATCATATACTTGGACAACATCCTCATCCTATTTGAACTCCCTGGAAGAACACTGGAGCCATGTCCAACACATTTTAGAACAACTCTGGAAGTACCACCTGCATGCCAAACCTGAGAAGTGCTCCTTCCACACTACTGAGGTTGAATACCTAGGGGTTATTGTTACTCTGGATGGTGTATGAATGGACCTGGCAAAGGTAGAAGCCATCCTCAACTAGCCCCCACCCTGAAATATTAAGGAGGTATAGTCCTTTTTGGGCTTTGCTAATTTCTACTGCCAGTTCATCAACAACTACTCCAGCATCACAAAACTCCTCAATCAGCTTACCTGGAAGGACACCCCATGAGACTGGGACAGTAAGTGCCAAGGTGTGTTTGCTCTTCTGAAGAAGACTTTCACCTCTGCCCCAATCCTCCACCACTTCAACCCTGCTCTCCCCATTATACTTGAATGTGACACCTCTAATTATGCCATTGCCAGAATTCTTTTGCAGATGGGCTCTGATAGCAAGGACCTCCATCCCATTGCCTTCTACATCCATTCAATGATCCTTGCAGAGCTCAATTATAACATCTACAACAAGGAGCTCCTCATGATCATCAAAGCCTTCTGACAGTGGAGGGCCTACCTCAAGGGAACTTTGCACCACATACAAGTCTACTCAGACCACAACAACCTACAATACTTCATGACCACCAAGCAACTCAGTCAACAACAAGCCTGCTAGTCAGAAACATTGTCCAAGTATGACTTCATCATTCACTATCTCCTGGGATGACTTGGAGCAAAACCCAACACCTTTACCCAAAGGCTGAACATCTACCTGAAGAAGTTGTTTGAGGCCAAACAGAATGCCTTCAACTACTGCATAGTAATCCCCCTCAAACATCTTTATGCTATGCTGATTATAAATGAAGAAGAAATCCTTCATCAAATCCAAAATGCTCTCCTAGATGCCTACTTCATCCAACATGACCCCCAGAATTACTCCACTAATGCCCTGCCCCTTGACCCTGCCTTTACACTGCCTCTGGACCACCAACTCCTACTCTAAGATGGCCAGATATATGCCCCAGATTACAAGTCTATCCACCTCAACATCCTCTAGCAGCACCACAACCACAAGCTCTGGGGACACCCAAGAATGCATAAGACCCTCTAACTGATTTCCCAGACTTACTTTTGGCCAAGAATGAAGAAGGATATCACTTAGTACATATGAGCCTGTGAACTGTGTCTCCAAGCCAAGGTCCCCTAACATTGCCTGTATGGTCTGCTGAAGCCCCTCTTCATCAGCCACTGCCCATGGTCCTTGATCTTGATGGACCACATTGTTGAACTCCTCAAATCCAAAGGTTTCAATGCAATTCTTGTCATGGTTTGCTGACTCATCAAGCAAGCTCTTTTCATCCCCTGCTGTACTACTAACAATGCCCTGGAGTTCGCCAAACTATTCCTTGAATATGTCTTCTTCAAGCATGGGCTCCTGGATGACATTGTCTCCAACTGGGGTCCCTTGTTTGTCTTCCAGTCTTGGCAATCTCTATGCAAGGCACTCAAAATCAAGACCAACCTGTTGAGTGCCTACCACCCCAAGACCAACAGACAAACAGAACAAGTAAACCAGACCCTAGAACAGTACCTCCACCTCTATATTAACTACTTACAGAACAACTGGCATATCAGACTACCCCTAGCCAAGTTTACTTATAACAATACTCCCCACTTCACTACTAGAGTCTCCCCATTTTTTGCCAACAAGTGCTTCAACCCCCAGCTCACCTTGTTTCTCAAGGACATCCTCTTGCATGTCACCCACAAAGTTGCCGAAGACCTCTGGTCCCTTCACCAGTTCCTCTAGGACAAGATCAACACCACTAATTGGGCCTACTCCAAGCATGCCAACACTTGATGCAAGACAACCCCCAACTGGACCTCCAGTACTCTTGTCTGGTTCAACTGGCACAGCCTCAAGACTTGAAGGCCCTTGGTGAAGCTTGACTATAAGCAACTTGGCCCCTTTAAGATCCTCTAGAAGGTCTCAACCAATGCCTATAAGCTCAACCTGCTCTTGGGACCAAAGGGCCTCCACCCCATCTTCCATGTACAACTCCTTGAGAAGTATGATCTCAACCCCTTCCCTGGCCAGTGCTCAAGCTGACCCTCACCTGTCAAGGTTAAGGATGAGTACCACTATGAGGTCAACCACATCCTCAACTCCCACCTTGTCTGTGAGCAACTCTGATATCTGGTTTGTTGGAAAGGCTATAGACCCCAGAATGACACCTGGGAACCCCAGAAGAACCTCTCTGGAGCCCCCACCAAACTTCAGGACTTCCACAAACAACATCCCACCAAGCCATGGGACCCCCAGAATTAGCATGAACAGATGGCCTCAGTGAGCATAACCCCTGCCTCTGAATTCAGCAAGGATTCAACTCCCACCTGCACCAATGGCTAGAAATGGCTACTTACAGTGCTATGAAAACCACATATATATTACAACAAAAACCATCAAGAAAGATGTAAATACATGACTACAAGTACAAGATAAATGGTTGACACAGTATGAGATAGCCAAAAAGACTGGGGAATCCATTCTGAGATCCCTCCTTGCTCCTCCTACTCTGGAGTACTCCTCTCCATTGCTGCTACTGCCAAATCCATTTCCATTTGCACTACCATGGTCCTCAGAGGCTCCTCATGCCATAGCAGGAGCTTCCCAACATCCACCACAACCTTCTACTATAACCCTGGTTCTGCTGAATTCCTCTGCCAATGGCCCACCAAAAGCCACCCCATCTGCCCAATACCCTGCTCAAGCTCTGGGGGAAAGTCTCTGGGCATTCCTTGCATACTGTCCTGGATTGAGGCAAATGCAGTGGAAGCCCTGTCCAGAAGAATTCAGTGCTCACATACCCAATCTAGAACAGGAACTTGAGGGTCAGTAGGGAATAGTCAGAACACCCAGAAGACACTCATAAAGGACCCCTCTCCACCCTGTGGCCACCTTGTTAGCCAGTCATCCCTTGTGCCACCTTCCCTCTTCCTTCTAGACAGCCTAGAGGTCCAGACCCCCTTGATGCTTCACTGCTGCCACCCCCTCCAGCCAGGCCTCCAACTGTTCCAAACACCCCCAGAGCCCCTGGACCTCAATGCCTCTCTCCCCCACCTCCCACAGAGTAGACCCATGATCCTGCCTTGCTGTGTCTTGATCCTGCTGCACTGCTGTCAACTCCTCCCTCAATCCCTGAAGCTTCTTTCTTTGTACCACCAAGTGTCCCCTGAGCTCCAATACCCTCTGGTGCAAGGCAGAATCCCCAGATGACCCCACTATGACTCTCATCTCCAGGAAGTAAATATGTGGTCCAGGAAGACTGGCTGACATTGCCTTGCCTTGGGGCCTCTTGCTTGGCCCTGCTTCCAGTGGGGGAGACATCCTACACTTCTCCTTATCCCTGGAAGACAGGACCCCCTCTCTGCATCCACTCTGTGGTGGCCCCACCTTCCCTCAGGGTTGCCCCTGCTTTTCTTCATCCTCTCCTGCTGGACACATAAACTGCAATGCACCATCTGACACTCAGCCCCTTTGTCCCTCCTCCAAGTGCTCTGAGACTCACTCCTACTCCCAACCCTGCTCTGCAGCAATACTAACCACCTGCCACTCCCAGGAAACAGAACACTTCTCATGCCTCATATGACACAGCAAACATATGGAGGAGTCCTGATGGGATCCTGCTGCCAGCTCCTCAAATTTGCATGCCTCCCCATGATGGGCACAAGTAACACACTAAATCACTGGTTAATTAGGAACACAAGGTATAATATAGGACCCAACTCACTGGAGCCTCTGCCTAATACCACACTAGGGTGGGGGACCCCCAGATCCACCCTACTGCCTCTGCAAACCTCTCTGCCAAAAACTCCTCCTGCCAAATGCACTGGGCCTCTGGAATGACTTGCACCTCCTCCAGTCCTAACCCTGACCTAGGAGGATGGCTCAAAGACTTGGGGGCTAACTGAGCAGACTGTTCTGAGACCCCAGATGGCCTGGATACTGCAA
Source organism: Termitomyces sp. DKA64 (assembly GCA_017657295.1). Taxonomy (NCBI): domain Eukaryota; kingdom Fungi; phylum Basidiomycota; class Agaricomycetes; order Agaricales; family Lyophyllaceae; genus Termitomyces; species Termitomyces sp. DKA64. The sequence continues at coordinate 39,322 of JAGGAV010007841.1, read as the reverse complement.
GGGATAGCTCTAGGGGGAAGGTCAGTAGACTTCATCTCCAGAAACAGAACACTTATGATGATAATACATGGTGTCCACCCAACACCAATCTCACTGCCAGTCATACTCAGCTTGATGCTCCTTGTACTCTGCCTATACATCAACAGCATTTTCATCAGAAGGAAGAGGGGTTGGGGAAGATGAGGATGAGTTGGACATGAGAGGCAAAGCCATGGGAGGGCAACAATGGTAGGCTGGACATGTTTTGGTCCTCTTTTATTTTTTCTCTGGGGAGCTTCTAGTTGAAGAAGTCATCATGCTTTGACTTCAATTCTCATGCCACCACCATTGCCCAGAAATTTCCCTGCACCTCAAAGAGTCTTGATGCTGAAGGGGGAGTGATGTCATGACCCATCTCTGAACCCCCACCCCACTCTAGACCCCTCCAAAACTGCCCAGTAAGCCCAGAATGTATCCCCCCTCATCCCCCAACCTCTACAACACTTCCCTAACCCTGGCACCCACTCTGGCAACTCCTGGGGCTTCTCTGGAAAATCCCAACACTTCTCCAGCAATTTCCAGAATCCCCCTGACATCCCCTTAGAGTCTGAGTAAGTCCACTCTCTCCCAGCATGCATTATGGTTATGTATCAAGACAATACTGCCACCTGACTAGCCAGTCTTGAAATGCTCTGACCAACTGCACCCAAGACCCACCTATATGACCCAACCTCAGACCTGCAGTCCTGGAGAAGATCCCCCTGCAGGTACTTAAGCCATAGTGTAGTAATAGTTAAGTAGTCTTAATATTACCTACATTTTTGTGCTTGTTATGTCTCTTGTATATCCATCTTTCTATTCCATATTGTCTTGTTGAGTCTTATCCTCTCCTGATTGCATCTGTCTCCATCTTATCAGTCTCAATCTTATTAGTTTCCATTTTTAGTCTCTTGTCTGTTTTCTAAAGTCTCATCTTGTCTTGTTCCTATTTCTCATCTTGTCTTGACTTCCTGGGACTTCCTGTACTCATAACCCAGACTTGCCAAGTTCATGTTAACACTCTGGAGCTCTGTACCATGCTTGTTCCCACTCATCCATCACTCTGCTTCCTGTATAATCCACTGGAACACCCCAGACCTCCCCAGACCTCTGCTATCTCCTTCCCCTGCCCTATTTCACTCTTCCAGAGCTCACCAAAATTAGGGATCATAGGTCTAGATGTTGTGTCTGCCTAGTAAGGGACTTGCCCAGTGTAGCTGAGCCCCTGGGTCAGTGAAACCTAACACCCTCCTTCAGCATTAAGACCCTTTGAGATGTGGGGAGATCTCCAGAGTTAGAGTGGCATGGGGATTGAAGTTGAAGTGTGATGGCTTCCCAACCTAGAAGCTCTTCAGGAGAGAATAGATCAGGGCTAGTGGTCTAGAGTTAAGGGAGCCCAAAGATGCAAAGTCACAGAAGAATGGGAGGGTGGCATGGAGGTTGAGGGAGCAGGTGAGGGGTGAGGAGTAATTTATTGAGAGGGTGTCTGGGAGAGATTGCCATTGCATAGAGGAATTTTAGCCAGGGCAAAGAGGATGGTAGGAGTCCAATCCACAATGTGTGGTGCCTTCAGAGCTTAACCTGCAGAGTTGTTTTCTGTGAACTGATACTTGCAGTTATCTCTGTTGATGGTCCAGATGGCACATCTCATAACCTGGCATTTAGGGCAATTGTTCATGAAGTGGTCCTGCTCATCACATATAATGCATGCTCTCTCCTCCTGTCACTGCTCCTGTGTCTCTGCTGGAACATCAATCCAGAGTCTGCTTTTAATCTGGCTGGTGCCCAGGGTCTCCTGATCATCAGGGGGGTCTGAGCTATTGTTGGAATCTGGAGGGTTGCTGGGGTCAGAGTTTGGAGGGTTCAGGGCCTTGTGAGGGTCAGCAGCATTGAGCTGGGCAGTAAGACAAGGTCCAGGGAAGCAGTTTGCAGTGGGCAGACCTTGTCTAGAGGGCATGTGGGATGCAGAGTTAGCAGGCATTGTGGGGGTGGGGGTCCAGTTGTTGTTGCTTGCTCTAGCTTGCCAACCAGGATTGCCAGGGGTATTCTAATTGCTCCATGGTCATTGGTTTTTGCTCTGGTCCTCCCAGTAATGCCAGTCAATCTGTGTAATAAGTGCTTTGTAGCCATTATATATGGGCTGCTTGGAGGCAAGGCAGAGAACATTCTTGATCCATTGTGGGAGGGCACAGCAAAGGGCAAACCAGAGAGCATTGTAGTTTCAGCCAGTTTCATAGCCTTCCCATTAAAACCAGATAATGAAGGTTGTGAAACATTTATTATCATGCATCCAAAGGTTGTACACATTTTCTTCTGCCTCTGCTAGTGTCAAATACTCCAAACTTACTGGAGAATTCCTGAGTAAAGGCAGGCCAGTTGAAAAGTACCAGGTTACCAGGATCAAACCAAAGCAGTGCTATATAGTGGTTGAAGGTGGTGTCCTGCAGGTACAAGGTGGCAAACTCATGAGCTTTCAAGCTGAAAAATGATGGGCTTAGCTTGAAACATGGTGAGACATTGTGTCAGAAAGGTCTGCCACTTCCAAGGGTCTCAGCCATTGAAAGGTTCCAGTTTCTGAATGTTGAGTCTTCCTTCCCAGGCCAGAGCATCATAGGTGTCATCCTGGTTGTTCTGGTTCTGGGGTGGGGGTCTGGCATTGTAGTAGTAGTAATAATTGTTGTTCCTGCCTCTGCACTGGGGGAAGTTGTTCATGGCCAGGCCCCATCTACCTAGAGGTCTGCCATTGGGGGGTCCACCACCAGGGTTCAGTCCTATATTAACTGGAAGGGGTCCTAGGGCCCAGGGAGGTCTTCTGGGGGTCAGCAGTTCAAGATTATTGGTGTGGGCAGGTTGGTTAAGGAAGGGAGGTTAGGGCAGTGTTGGAGGAAGGATGGTTCTTGTGGCTCTAGGGCCAGGGGGTTGTTGGAGGGTGATTGGAGCATTGTTACAAGGGAGCAAGGCATATCCATGAGTGGGGCAGAGGTTGAAATGAGGGGGTTGGTCCTTGAGGAGCTCCTAGGCTCCTTCTCAAGGGGCAGGTTCCTCACCATGGTCCTCTGGTTCATTGATGTAGGAGAGGGTGTAGGTGGATATGAGGTTATCATTGGGGAGGAGTTGGGGTGCCTTCTGGGTGTGATGCTCAGGCTCAGTGGTCTGATCCCAAGTACAGGGGGCATCAGGGATGGTGTTAGCCCTGGGGTAAGTGGAAAGAGCCAAGGTGTGGGTTGCAGGTTGATTGAAAAGTCCTCTGATAGGGTTGAGGGACTTCAGGATGTTGGATGTAGCATTGAGCTCTTTCTGCTGGTGGAAGATGGGGGCTGGGGCTCTTGTTTGTGCTCTGGTAAATTCTTCTCACTGTACATGAAAGGAGTGGGCAGGGTCCAAGGGGTCCTCAAACTAGTGGAGATTTAGGCTGGTGTAGATCTCCTCAATCAGGGCACAAAGTTCATTCTGGAGGTTAGAGTCAACTTTGAGGGTCCTCCTGATGTTCCTGGGGAGGTTGTCCTGCCAATATTGCTTGTAGAAGGTTAAGAGATGGTCTGCTCATGTCTCTAGTGTCCCAGAGATGTTATAGTGTCCCAGGCTGACAAGGAGGGCTTGTGTGTGTCTGGCAAAGTCAGCAGGGGAAAGGCAAAGGGAGCAGAGGACCTTGTTGCACTGTTGGACATAGGTCTCAACCTGTTTCTGTCTGGAGAAGGGTGGGACTTGGACTAGGGGAGCAACAGAGGGTTGAGGCCAAGGGAGGAAGTAGCTGTCAAGTTGTTCTAAGGGGACTGGGGCTGCAGCAGGGGTTGAGTAGGAGTAGTAGGGTCTTGGTGAGGCTTTGGGTTGCATGCAGGGGTAGGTCCCTTCAATGGGGTACAACAGGGGGTAGTGCCAGCCCAGGGGAGGTCCCTGACTGACTAATGAGCCATGGAGGATCAAGCTCTGGGTCCAGGATTCAGTACTGCAGAGTGGGTAAGACATAGTGGTCAGGTATCTGTAGATAGAACAGGGGGTAGTATAGATCAGATACCAGCCTTGCATAATGGTTGATCAGATAGCCAGGAGGCAGGTATGCAGGATTGTAAGCAGACATTAGAAATGGGATAAGGGGGAGCCTTGATATTATGTCAGGTTCTGCTAACCCAGGGGCTTAGCTGCACTGGGCAAGTCCTTACTAGGTGGATACAACATCTACACTTACTATCTCATGCTCCAGTGAGCTCTGGAAGAGTGAAACTGGGTGGACAAAGTGGGGAAAGGTGCTCTGGAGAAGTCTGGAGTGCTCTGGAAGGATGTGTGGAGGAGCAGGAGTGATGGACAAGTGGGGAGCAAGTACAAGATGGAGCTCCAGAGTCAAAGGTTAGAAATAAAAGGGAACTTGGGGCTAAGCTCTGAGTTAAGGGCATGAAGAGGGTTTGGAGGTCATGGAGTTGAGAGGAGGAGTCAGAACAATAAGAGGAGAGTCAAATATAGCCAGGAGAGTCAAGACAAGACAAGAAACTGAAACAAGATGAGACAAGACTTAGAAAATAGAGACAGAGATGAGATAAGAAAGAAAACTGATAAGATCAGAACTGATAAGATCAAAACTGATGAGACAGAACAACAAGACAGAAACACACAAGACAAAACAGTAATTCAGGTAATATCAAGGCTACTATAACAGATACTGTTTTATGACTTATATACTGGCTAAGGAACCTCTTCCAAGGATCATGAGTGTGATGGCAGGACTCAACAGAGACATGTGGAGCTGCCAGGTGTCAGTTCTGAGCAGTTGGTGGGCTGCAGCAGTATTCTGATGAGAACTGACAGGATGTGTCAGGACCCATACCATTTTCCCCTTCTCTTCACCATCATCCAACCTCAGATTCCACACAGTCTCTTTCTGGATCTCAGCCACACCCCCAGATCTCAGCCACAGTCCTGTTTTAGCCACATCTAAGTCTAAGCCACCTTTAGAACCACTTTTCCTGTTCCAGATCATTTCCACAGGCCCAAATCACTTCCACAGGTCCCAGATCACTTCCACCTATCCCAGATCACTTCCACCTATCCCAGATCACTTCCAGGATTGCTTCCCTTATTCCAGATCACTTCCTCATGACTTAGATCACTTCCTGCTATGACTTAGATCACTTCCACCTGACTCAGATTACTTCCATCTGACTAAGATCACTTTTACTGGACTTAGATCACTTCCAGCCTCCCCTTTTGTTAGTGTTCTGCAGCTATATAAGGTCTCCTAGCCTGTAGCTACACTCCAGTCCTGAGATTACCTATTGTGTCTGCTTTTTACTTGTGTTCATCCTCCTGTTTCTTTCTCTTCAATCTATCAGTTTTCTGGTTTACCTTTCTTAGTTTTCTTATTTCTCAACTCAACCACATACTTGTTTGCTATCAAGTCTGCCCAGGTGGTTCTTTTGCTCTGTAGGAGCCCCCCCAGGGTCAAGGGATCCTGACAGGACATGGGTCACAGGTGATGGGAACTGATGGGAACTTGGGTCATGCCATAGTTGTCAGGAAGTCCCAGAGTGATGTGATGAATTGAGGGAGCAAGTCAGCAGTGTGGGCCAGGGTTAGGAGAGGTGTCAGGGATGCCCAGGAGCTTGAAAATGGTCAGGGGGCTTGATAGGATCTACAGAAGATGTGGCCATGATCCATTAAGGTTACTGGCTGGAGTATGCCAGAGAAGCATTGGGAATCTCTGGAGAAGTATCAGAGTTTGCCAGAGTGGGCACCAAGGGCAGGGAAGCATTGGGAATCTCCAGAAAAGCATTGGAGTTTGCCAGAGTGGGCACCAAGAGTAGGGGAGGGTTGAAGGGGTTGAAGGGGGAGGGGGACATGCTCTGAAGCTTGCTAGGCTTGGCTGGGCAAAGTCCAGGGGCAAGGCAGGGGTCTGGGGATGGGTTGTGACATGCTTCATAAAGCATAATAATGGCTGCTACCAGCCACCAAACACAGTTGTTATAAAATCTTACTTACAAAGTTTCCTGCTTGACCTGATTATGGACAATTCTTACTAAATACTCATCAGTTGCATCACTAGGGTATAAATACCACATCCTATCCTAGCCATAAGGATATAAATGCATCATATTTAGCCCTTACCAAATCAATTCTAACACTTTTGACCTCCACTATTATACTCAAGACCCTTGACATGCTCTGGGTTTATTCAAGCAGTCTTTTACCACCTTTGTCTAGCACCAACTGTTACTGGTTGACCACTATTATTATACATGTGCAACTCTTGGAAACTGTCAGCTACTAGTGTCACTAGCAAAGCCCACTATTGTCTCAATGACCCCCATTTTGCTGTTGGACATGGACAACTGGGAATAAGTATAACTCACTCTCACACACACAGTTAGCAATGCAACCCTATCTGGCTTTCTTTGTAGTCACTACTGCCCAGCAACCAGGCAACATAAAACATTATCACCATTTCTCATACTCCTTCTGCCATTTTACAAAGGCTTCCTAGTATACAACCACATCACTGTCTTCATTTCCATCAATATACATACTATTCTGTCATTTTCCATATTGTCAACCCATTGTCTTTAGCCAAGCTGTTTGAAGACTGATCTTTGTCTTTTAGCTCCAAACTTCTGAAGCTTCTTCTGCATTTCTGGTGTGGCAATGAAATCAATAACATCCTAAGCAGTAAAATAGCCATTTTTAGCAATTTCCTATAAATGTAGATTAAGTCCTCAAGGATAAGAGTTCAAAATCTGCTGTATGATGTGTTGGAAGTGTTCTATGTTGAATAAACTGATGTATTGATGTTTGCAAGTTCTGTGCATTGTTTGTTCTTTTCCCCTCTAACTAGAAACAATCATGGATGCTTCTTGCTAGGTATAGGACAGCTCAGAATCAAGATAGAGGTTCAGGACTCCAACCATAATATCACTCCCCTGTAGTTCAGATGACCCTATCAGTTGGACAAAATTGAATATTGCTACAACTAGCCATGCTGAGCATTTAGAACTTGGTATTTAAGCTCAAATATAATACTTACTGCGTTTCCAACTTGATCTGAGGTCAGAAGAGGTCTTGTTGCTCTGTCCCCTGGTGAGGATGGGTTGATTCATTTGTCACACTTGCCAATTCAATGGCAAGTTGGAGTTTGAAACTTTCTTAGACATGTGTTGTGTCACCTCAGGCCTTGTCCATACTTTAACTACATAATGGTGCCATGCTGCTTGTAAACATCTTGTGATTACAAACAATGGATACATATGGCCATTGATGGAGTTATAAAAGGGAGGTATTGGACTTATGTTTCACTTTCACTCTACCATACTACCTACAGAATTATTTTTCATACCAGACCCATCACTAGGACTCTCAATTTTGTGCTATAGTACAAATACTACTTACTGTATGACTACTTTAATGGAATTCAATATTTACAGTGCCATAAGTATCCAAATAATTTCTCAATGTTGAGCAGGGTCTAAAATAAGGTCCTTACTCAAGGTGTGACAGTCTGTGACAATCCAACTCATAGGGTCATCCAAACTACAGGAGAGTGATAGCACTAGAAATCCATGTATAAAAGACCACATCAAGTTTTTTGTCTTTACTTTTCATAGTCAGTGCTACACAAGCTTGCTAAAGTGCCAGAAAATCCTTGTAATTTAACAATAAGCTCACCATCAATCACAGATGGACCATTGTTGTCTGTTGGCCATTTTCCATCATAAAGCTCTTGAAGGAGTCTCTTCACCTCTTTTGGTGCTTCTTCCCATGATTTTGGGAGTTATTAGATGTTCTATTTCTATTATTAGTGATTACCAACAGCATTGGCTCCTAAATCTTTGACTGGAGACTTCAATTGCTGCATTGTTTTGTGTTTCTTGTTTAACCACATCCTCACTGTCTCCTGAAACCTCATTTCCAGGATCATTTCATGTTTCTTTAAGTCCATGGTTGTTGTTGTTAGGCACTGTGATAATCTGAATTTCTTGTGTTGTGGCTGCATGTGCCTGTTCATTCTGCCACTTCAAAAGTCAACAACTGACCAAAATCCTTTCTTTTCCAGATCTCTCTTAATCTAATTATATGGATGCTTGGTTTGGTCTGGATTTCCAATGTAATGTCCTTGCCATTCTGTCTCTTTTTGCCATTCTGCATGTAGTGCAACCTCTTGTGCCTTCTGCAAGGTTTGCACAAACTGTGTGAATGCCAATACCTTGGTGATATCCTTTCCTCCATCATTCTTGTTATTCTCAGCTTTTGATGCTTCCTCAACATCTAAAACAACTTTAACAAAGACTTCTTGTATATTCTGAGTCAAGAATTTGGGTGCCATGGCAGTGTGATGATTTAACATCTTTGACATTTTCTACCATTGTTTTTAGACAGGTTTCTGGTGATTTGTGTGATTTGAGGCTCTAGCACAATTGGCTCTACTTTTTTGAGGCATGGGAAGTGTGTTGGGTTTTTATTCTACTTTTTTGATGCTCTCCTCCTCCCCTTTCCTAGTCATGTATTGCTTATATAAGCAGCCAATTCAATGATGTCTGAATTTTGAAGGCAGCTTAAAACACTCAGAATTATTTTGAGGAAAAAATGTATTTTTGTGATGGTTTCTCCTCGAGAAGTTATAACATTTCTGATTCCTAGGAATCCTTGAACAAGGCTTAATCTACATTTTGCAGAGGCTCAGATAGCAATATATGTACTTGTGAGAGAGGAGAAGTTAATCCTGTTGAGGGTGTTGTTGGCTTATATAACACATGGATGGAACTTGATGTCACATATCTTATCTGCTGTCAATGTGCTGCCTACATAGGCTGAGCTTTCAAATGTAAATTATCCACTGAATCCAAGTTCTTACATTATTCCAGTGTAGTGCCCTCACCTGCTGTACTACTGACCAAACCCCCTTTGATTACAGCTCGAATGGTTTAACAGCTACAGTTTTCACCTCTCATTATGTGGGGCAATAGCTTCCTTTTCTGTTGCTTTCAGAGCATGAATGGTCACAGTTTGTCATCCCCCCACATGCTGTTAATCATCTCATACTTCAGTCTGACCCACAAAGCTTCCCTGCCAACATGTGACAAGTGGTGGCTTTTGGGCAGTGTTGAATAACCCACATAAGTGTCTAAAGTGTTGATCATACAGGTGCAGTTTGATCTTCCAACCTTGCCACTTGGGCAGCCATGTGACTCCCTAGTGATGTCAACTGAGCCACTATGACCCTATTTTGCCTCTCCTGTCCATACTACTTATAAACATAGAGGGAGTAGTGGTAGTAGGCTTACCATTCAATTGCTTTTCATCTAAGTACAGTCTTCCATTCAGCTCTTGTAAAATTAATCTGATCCTGACTCTAAGTCAAAGTCAGCCCACTGTGCCCTTAAAGCTGCCCTGACACTCCAAGCCTATGTTGGAGACATGAATAGATTCTATGCATGTGATTGAGAGGTGATTCTTGCCAAATTTAGTTGCTATAAATATCTTGACAAATTCAACTCTTACAGAGATCTGGCCAACTGCTATTATATATTTTCTTTTTTCCCTTGACTGTGCTTTACATGGACAATATAGCTAAACATACATCCTAGAAGTCATATAAGTGACTCTATGGCAACCTTTTTTAAACCATACTTTATGATAACTGATAGGTTTAAGCTTCCATCAAAGAGTTAAGTTGTCAACTGTTATCACTTTCATGGTGGCTATGTGCTTTTATCAATCTATACCAGAATTTTGGCAGGCATTTGTATTTCTCCATTTTTAGATACTATTTACCAGCATTATCGACCAGCCCTGCTTCCTGGGCCAAAGAATAAAAGATGGATTCTTTATTTGCTAGAAGTGTTTCCGGTGAGTCAAGTTCTGCAACCTGCCCAGAAAGAGATCAAGAAAAGTTCCAATGCCAGATAGAAGTGCCCACCTTGCCAGAGTCCATGACTAGCACACGATCCGATTCAATGATCGTGTTAAGACGGTGCCTGCCAGGTCATTCGTAAGCCAAATCATGGAATATACAAGCTGACATCCTTGCATATACGTACGCGATGGTGAACATCGTGACATCTGCAAAAGCAGGCCCACGAATGATTTCTTGGATGGCGCGGTCGGTATCTAAATCAACGGCTGACGTGGCTGCGAAGAAGGATTGAGGACTAGTTCCAAAAGACGGGCGGAATCTTTACCTTCATCTAGAACCAATATTTTAGACTAGAAGACAAGATCAATTGAATTACTGCATGAACCCAAGCCTCAGAATTATTAACCTTGCGAAGTAGAGCTCGAGCAAAACATAAGAGTTGTCTTTGGCCCGAAGAGAGCGATGAACCCCCCTCTCTGACCGGTGCGTCCAGACCTTGCGGCAGGGCGTCAACATAATCCTTCAGATGTGCCTGATACACTCTCAGTACAATGTTTTGCAGAAACTGGTTGATTACCGACCTGACTCAACGCAGTCCATATATCCACATCGGTGTGTTGGCCAACAGGATCAATATTCTCTCTCAAAGTACCCTCGAATAGATCAGGGGATTGAGGTACGATGGAAATATTAGAACGGACTGTTGATAAGAGGTCACTCGGTGTACAATTCTCATTGGCAAAAATGACATACGATCATGCAAGCCAATGGTTGTGATGTCCACAGAATCGATAAAAATCGTACCCTCTACAGGCTCAATAATACGGAAGAGAGCAAGGAGCAACTTGGAGTCAAAAATAAGCACAACAGTGGTTATAGGGGGCGGAGACACTAACAGATGACTTCCCAGCACCAGTCCGACCACAGACTCCAATTTTTTCCTTGGGTTTCTGCGCACGTGTCAAAACGGAGCGGAAACAGAACGGGTAAGAGGAATCTTACAATAATTAACGAGATATTCCTGAGAACTAATTCGAGTTCCGAACGATATCTCGTGGAATAATTGCTGTGCTGGTGATCAAAAACATCAGAGATAGATGTACAGTCAACCATACCGAAATTCCACCTGACCGTTAGAAGGCCACACGCCAGACGGTTGATTTTTGGGGATCTCTTGAGGTGCCTCCGGCTGAACCTCAGTCTGATGTAGGATGCGTTCTACGCTAACAATGTTCTGTTCAACCTCACTAGAAGATCTCACAACCCAATTCTATAATGCTTTGGACTCATAGCAAAATCAAAAGATACGGAAGAAGAGCCTACCAAAGAAGAAGTAGTATTCAGCGCATATGATAGCACCAAACCCACCAAACCAGCATCTACTCTGGTAGTGATCAATGCCGTCATCGCCAGTAGAGCAACAATGAGAATGATCATGGCACCGACAAACTCGAGCCGTACAGCAAGCCATCGATTTACAGAAATACTTGGAAGGTAGCAGATCTGATTACGGTCAATCCGGTGTTGGTTGGCAGAGATGAAGATAGATTGTTGATTGAAAGCGCGGATCGTGGAAAGACCTGCCAGAGATTCAGAGAACCATGCAAAAATCGGTGAGCGTGACACAGCGTCTAAACGCTTGAGCTCCCGAGAAGTGGCTAGATAATATCTAGTAGAAAAAATTAAGCGATGATACGATAATCAGGGACTGGAAATACTTCATCACTTGGCCATAGAAAAAACCCAGAGGTACCACGGCGATTAGGAAAGGAGGGAAACTGGCGCTAATGACGACAATGATCGAGAGGCATACGGCAAGGGTACGGCACATTCCCTGGATCACTCGGCCGAGAATTTGATCGACAACGTAAGTATCACGAGAGAACAAGTTGAGGATTCTTTTCCGAATCAGCAAGATACAAAAGGTAAAAGACTTATTGAGATTTCACCTTCCAGTTGGTGTCAATTCGAAAAAGCTCAAGGGAGCCCGCATCAATGAATCAAGCATCTGATGAGTGAAGTTGACATTAAATCACCTGGACGCCGATTTGCCTGACGTACCCCATCATGAAGACGTTTCGCACTTCTCAGCGCACAAAGGACCCATATCAGGACTGACGACAATCCACCAAGGAGGGTCGACGAGAAAGAGAATATTCCATAGATAACCAAGTATCGAAACATCCCTTGATTGCTTCCAGCCTCCCTGTTATGTTCTCCCCAATCACGCAAGGTAAAGTTTGCCAAGACTGATGCTGCTTGCTGGAGAATGGTTGTCAGCAAGAAAAAGAAGAAACCAGCTTTTGAAGCCGCCTCAATGTATTGTTTATAGACGTGGATTTTAACGCGACCTTGTTCTTGGTGTTCCTTACTAAGACCAGTGGATTCCACCTCGCGTGCTGGACCAGGCTTGGCGATGCGAGCCTTCGCAAAGCTTGTTCTGTGCCGAAGTTTTTCGGAGATGGAGCCAGCATATGCCTCTGTTTTGGTAGGACTATCTGCAATGACCTCAATCCCTTCACTTGGTGTGGCACTACCGCTATCGATAGCGAAGGGGGTGGATGTACCCGATGAGCTACTCGAGCCATGACCACGACTGTCAGTAAGCATTGTGAAAAGGAATTCAACCGAGACGGCATATCATAATTAACGTACAGAAGCTTCGACAATTCTCCCTCCGTATTTGAAGTGAGAGTTTCGTACGAACCGTTCTCTAGAATGATGCCACGGCGGATGAAAACAAGTCGATCAAACTGTTTCACGAACGCGATACTGTTAGTGACCAGTATACGAGCCTTTGCGGCGAGCAGTCCATAAGGTCCGATGACGTTATCTTGGGGGTTATTGGATTTAGAAAACAAGAAACATTAGACACGTACCAAAAACATGTCGAGCAACATGGCTGTCAACGGCTGCGAGGCAATCATCAAGTAAAACTCTAAAAGATAAGATCAATCGTAGTCTCAATATCGTCAAGCAACGAGTAGCTTACAAATCAGCTCTGGCATAAACTGCCCGCGCCAGAGAGATTCGCGCCCGCTGTCCACCGCTAAGCTACACAACAATATGAGCGAGGAAATATTACTGTAGAAATGCCAAATGCATACAGTTATGCCTACATGCATTCTTAGCAATAAAGCAGATAGAAAATTCAGGATACAAAAACAAACCTTTTTCCCCTACTTGCGTGAGGTCACCTTGGGGAAGCAGTGAAAAATCCTGGCCAAGGGCGCAAGCTGGGTAGATCCTTAAGCAGAGGTCACAAGGAGATGCGCCACAATGCATACCTTCAATTACCAGATTGTAAAATGTCTCGTCGTATTCATGAGAGAACATGATGTTATCACGGACGGTGGCAGATAAGATCCTCGATGACATTGAGCAATGAATGACACACCACCAATGCAGCCATGTGGACATACCAAGGGTTCTGGGGTGCATATGCGACCGAGCCTCGAAGGATAACCTCACCTTCCCTGCGCGTCATGTCTCCAATGATCGCTGACAATAGGCTGGTCTATCCGGACATTCGTCGAGCGATTTCTGAATGCTCACAGAAAGAAAGATACTTACTTTTCCGGCTCCAACGCGTCCAAAGACACCAACAAGTTCGCCCTTTTTGACACTCAGACTGATTCCTTCTAAAGTCGGCTCCACAGCTTTTTTCTCCCAAGAGAAATCCGCATCTCTGATGGAGAGAACCTGATATCAACTCAGCGCTATCCCGTCATCATTAAGTATGTTGAAAAATCTTGACCTCATCACCACGATTCAGAATGGGCACTGTGATGAATTTCCGAGCGTCGGCCTGGAGCTCTTCTGCGTTCAAGAAATCAGATAATCGTTTGACTGAAACGACGGCCTCTATGATGTTCGAAGTCACTTGGCTGAACTATATCTGATGGTAAGTCCAAAGCAAAGAACAATTTCCATTGCACATACCATGGCAAGAGGGAATTGTAGGAGCATGAATAACGAGATGGCAGGGAAGATGATGTCAGAAGTTAGGGGTTTCGATGACACAGCAGCAGCTGTTGCAAAAGAGCTAAAACCAACAAGTAAAGGGATTCCACTCCAAAGGGTTGTGTTCAACGCCTTGTCAAATTGATTGGCATCATCAGCATCGAGAAAGGAAGCCAAGGCAATACCGTAACAATCCCAATCTTCCTCAACATTTTCATCTCTTGATTGTTACGAGTTTCAAAAATTTTCCTGATGAAGCTATACTCCCATGCATATAGTTTGATGCTGGAATTATCGTATAAGCGGGCTCAAGCAAGACAGGATGATCGATATTGACTGACCTTTTAATATTAGCAAGCAGCTCGCTCATGAGACGTGTCCGTTTATCACGATTCTTCATCTGTTGTTCCTGCATCCGCTTCAAAGCCCGTGCAATGACTGTTTAACACGGCTGGTCAACCAAGAGAGGAAAATGATAGAACAAGACTTGCATGTGTTGAGGGGTATAGAAAAGATCATAATACCAACGCCGACAAAAGCTGACCAACCAAGAAGATTGTAGAGGGATATGAAAGCTAGTGTGATCTAGACCAGTGGTGAGACACTATCAACGATGATGTTTGAGGGGGGGTCAAGTTACCTGAAGAGGGCCTGATAACGCGATGAGTCCATACGTGCATAGGTCCTGGAGTCTCGTAGCATCAACAGACATCAAATTGACAATGTCTCCGGATGCGCGACTGCGTTCATCGTTGGAAAGAACAAGTGCTTTGGCGTAGATAACAGTGACAAGCCCAGCCCGAACGCGCATACTTCCCAGAATGATTAGAAAGGAGTACCTTTTGTTCATACACACCTCAACCTACCCTGTTTCAAAAGTACGCTGAAAATACTACAGAAGGTGAGATCGTGAGTGAAAAAGCATTCGTAGTGATATCACAGATTATACATACCTGGTTCAAGGCTACCGTCTGTGCAACAGAGGCAACAAACATGATACCGGCGATGGCAAAGCCCTCGAGGCTGCTCGGTCCATCCACGTCTCCGAATCGGGACGACTGGTACCAAGAGATGTACGAAAGCAGCCAACGGAGTAGCTGGGGCTGCAAGAATGCCAAACAGTCCTGGAAAACCTTGAGAAAAGCAGCAACAGCATATGGCCCCCCATATGCGATGAAAAGCGCTTTCCAGAGCGTGCTATCCTGAATATTAGCAATATACAGCGAATCAGCGCTAAAAGACAACTGACTACTTCTTGAGGGCGTTTTCCAAGTCTTTTCCGAGGTTCTCGGATTCATCGCGGGTCTGTAGAGAAGGAAGATCGGTTTCGGTAATGAACTGGGAAGCGCCCTTTTTCATAAGTGGAGTCATCCACCCGAAAGTCTGGAACAATTGAGTAGAAGACCCAAAGCTGATAAAAGAATATATGTACCCAAACACTGAATATATTGGCGGTGTTGAGAGGACTTTCCATATGTAGTTTATCTCCTAATATGGGCTGCACATGATACTCGGGTCCGAAAATTTCTAGCGCGAAGGAAAGAAAGCCCAGTCCACCAATGATAGATTTGAGCGCAAGGACAATATGACCATCGTCGATCCGGGCCAGAAGGACAGATCTTATCCAGATTGCTAGAGTGAACAAATAGAGTGGCCAGAAGATGAGCAGTATAGAGGAAGAACTACGCGTCCGAGTATGGTTCAAATATGTCAACGAAATAGCAGAAGCAAGAGCAAAAGGCTCGGTCACATAAGAATAGACGACAGGCACAGACTTGCGGACGAGGATGATGAACAACAGGTTTGAGACGCTAACAATCAATGAGGCGAATAGCAAACCCTGTGGAAGATTGCACGGGCGTCAGGGGTAGAAAGATTTTGACAGAAATGATCGTGCATACCAGCTTAGTCCATAAAAAGTACCAGCTCTGGCGTGTTCTTTCTCTGAGCACGTCAGAGACCAATACCAAAGATTTGGCTGTCGCCACAAGCAGAAAAGCGACATAGAGTGCGGACAAGAGAACACCCTCTTCGAAACATAGGGCGGTATCAAATTCGCGAACGCGGGAGATGATACGCCATCCTTCAGGATCGTGGCAAGTGGCCATTCGAGTGCAAGTGTCCGAGAGCGGGTCCGTTGTATAAATAGCATTTTTACAAAAATATCCGGTCGCGGGGCCGACGCCGACCTCGCAGCTTACGAATACATTGTCATAAGTGCAGAAATGGTCAATGTTTTGTATGTAAGTATTCAAATATTCGATATTCAGCAACAACACATAGAAAAACTCCGCCCAGGCAAAACTGCGTAGCACGACAACTATGACTGACGTAGATAGAAAATTCATAATGCATTGTTGACACGTAATGGATGAAATGGCATCGCGGGATGCAGTGATGTGCCTAGCATTCAATGAAATAGGATATGTCTTGACACAACTACAGGCATCTAGTCGTCGAGTGGTGGAAGGGTATCGCCAGTAACCTGTTTACCCAGAGCAACGTCCCTGAACAAAGCATAAGCGCGTTCGAGATTGTCGCTGACGATGACAAAGTCGTGGATCTTGGGTTGGTTGGCATACTCGATTTCCTTGAGGGCGGTGGCAAGACGCTTCTGGACAGCGACCTCTGTCTCTGTCCCGCGCTGCCGAAGGCGGGAGCGCAGGACCGCCAGGGAAGGAGGGGAGATGAAAAGATAGACCGGGTCCAGATTGGTGTTTTTTATTTGTCGAACACCCTGGATACGGGATCGAAAAGGTGTCCGGGGGACATTTTACAGAGAGAGACCCACCTGTGCGTCGATGTCGAGGATACATCGGCGTCCAAGTTCCTGGACGGCACGCACGGTCTCAAAGCTGGTCCCGTAGTAGTTGCCAGAGAATTCAGCATGCTCGATGAAGGCGTCCTGCTGGCGGAGCTCGCGAAAGCGCTGTGGAGTGACAAAATGATAATGCTTGCCGTCCACTTCTCCGGGCCGAGGTGATCTTGTGGTGTCTAGCCAAGCATCAGTAACCATGCGACCATGAAGAAGAAGCATACGGGAGACACTGAAGCCAAACTTGTCAGGGAACTCTGCAAAGAGACGGGTGAGCAGAGTGCTCTTGCCGACGCCGGAGGGGCCAAAGAGGACGAGGGGCCGCAGAAAATCTGGTCTGGGCGACATCGATGTGGCGGAAGGAGCAGGCGCGTGACGATGTGACGGTCAGTGACGGCGACCGTGACGGTCCATGTTCTCCGGAGGTCTCTCTGAATTTCTAGTGTCTGGCTACCGTCTGTTTTCCGGCTAGGCGCCTCGTGCTTCGATGGGAGCCGTTTGCTGTCGACAAACAGTGAGTTCTCTCGTCGTCGTCTCTTCCTTTCTTGCTGACCGCCACTACCTCCAACCTAGCCTATCGACTTCGATGGCGATGTTAACCTCTTTCACTTCGTCCTCTTACGTTGCGTAGGCAAGGGTGCCTTTGGCAAGGTCCGAACGACCTAATTACTCCTTTCAGTCTCTCACCGACTCCCTACTGACTGCATGAGCAGGTCAGGGTGGTCCAGCACAAACAGACTCATGAGTTATACGCTCTCAAGTACATTAACAAAAACAAGTGTGTCAAGATGAAGGCCGTCCCAAACGTGATACAGGAACGACGCCTGCTGGAAGAGGTACGTTGGCCACAGCACTCACACAGCTCCCAGCCTTCTCATGCTATCCATCAGGTGGACCATCCATTTATTGTCAACCTGCGGTACGCGTTCCAGGACGACGAAAACTGTTTCTTTGTCCTGGACTTGATGCTCGGGGGTGATCTCCGCTGTATGTCCCCTGCTCTATGTTTCTCAAGAATTAACTGATCCCGCTCTTCTCAAGTCCACCTCGAACGATTAGGCTCCTTGTCTGAAGAAGTCGTCCGCTTCTATGTTGCCCAGCTCTCGTCAGCCCTCTCGTTTCTACATGAAAGCGGTATCATGCATCGGTCAGTTGATCTCTTTGATAACTGACTGTGTGGCGCTTCATTTGTCATTTCCATTCTGTTAACCCGTGTCTATCGCAACAGAGACTTGAAACCTGACAACATCCTGCTAGACGAGCGCGGAAACGCACATCTGACAGACTTTAACATCGCTGTTCACTTTGGAGAACGACGCTTAACTGGTGTCGCGGGGTCAATGGCGTACATGGCTCCCGAGTAAGCCGTGTTCCCACGCTTCTTATGACCCTGAGTTCAAATCGTCTCGAAGGATTTTGACGAAACGTGGATACACCTATCACATTGACTGGTGGTCACTAGGTGTTTGTGCATACGAGTTAATCTTGGGCCGACGCCCTTTCCGTGGGAGAACGAACGGCGATCTGACCTACAGCATAACCAAAGACCATCTCAAGTGGCCTGAGGATGTTGAGAAGAAATGCAGCCGCTCAGGTATACAGGTTCTGAAAGGAGTCCGTTATTCTTTTCTGTCAACTCCAACCTGAGGTTTAAACGATCCTTCAGTTGCTTGATCGAGATACGTCTCGACGCTTTGGCTGCAAGCCCCACGGCGAAGGCTTCCAAGAACTTCAGCGACATCCATGGTTCAAGACTATCGATTGGGAAACGCTGGAAAGTAAACAGCAAACCTCACCTTTTGTACCTGACGTTAGTGCCCCTAACCTAGCTGCTACTATCAAAGTTCCTAATCATTACGTAGACCAAGAAAGCCAATTTCGACGCGTCTCATGAACTCGAAGAATTACTGTTAGAGGACAACCCCCTCAAAGCCAAAGCCCGCAAAGCTAACCAGGATAACCTTAGTGCTGAGATGCGCCAAATGGAAGAACAGTATGTCCTTTCTTCTTTCTTCGCTCTCACGCTCTCACGCTGACGTTACCGAGGTTCACTACTTATGACTATAAGAAGATGCAACGACGATCCTACTACCCCCACAATCAGCACCTCATTTCGATCGCGACTGGAACATCGTCAGGAATGGCTAGTTCCCGCCCTGCGACTCCTGCCAACGACCTCCGAGGCGAGAATGGCATTGTTATCGCTAGCTCGTCAGTGGAAGGGGTGGACTCCGTTACCTACCGCCAGGAGAAAATGTTTTCCGAGAAGGAATACTCATAGCCTCCATCCTCTCGGCGCTTGTATCCTTTGGTGCCTCCCTCATGCCTGCTGTGCTATACAGCTGATGACTGACGTCGTTGTGTTCCCCGACTTTCCACAATGGACGACAGACCCTGCGCTTCCTTTGCTTTCGTGTTATCATGTTCATATATCCACTCATCCCCATATTCTACCGGCCTCCTTTGCGATATACGTCTCATTTGTCAGCCCTGCCGCGCCACTTGTTACCCCGTTTGTTACTCCAGGCTTGTCTCTGGTTGTTTGGAGTCGTCGATTATATTTGCTTAATCTCTGTAGGAATACCCTCACGAATATCCATGTCTATCATTTGTCCCTTTTTTATCCCTCACAATGCAATGCCACGATGTTCTTGACACTGTAAACAACAGAAGTAGAACAATTGAATTACTTAGATAAACGGTTTGTCATATAAGGGATCAATTATGTAATGGCTGGCAATCTCAGTTAGCGCTCCTCTTGTGTCCGTTATGCAGTCGATGCAACACTTTGGCAAGGCTGCTCTTCGTATAACGAAAAACTACACAAAAGGCTACTCGGACACCCAGGCAAAGGTCCGCGATGCCACTTCCAACGACCCATGGGGCCCAACTGGCGCTCAGATGAACGAGATTGCCCAGTTGACTTACAACCAGTTGCGTGTCATCACCATCTCCGGGGTCGCTCGTACTGACCTCATTATCCAGGAATGACTTTGTCGAGATTATGGAAATGCTGGACAAACGCCTCAACGACAAGGGCAAAAACTGGCGCCATGTCTTCAAGGTATGAGTGCGACTCTGATCCGCAGTCCTAGCGGTGCTGAACTGTGCCCGTTGCCACAGAGCTTGACAGTCCTGGACTACTGTCTTCACCAGGGCTCCGAAAACGTCGTAATCTACTTCCGCGACAACGCCTACATCATCAAGACCCTCAAGGAGTTCCAGTACATCGATGAGGACGGTAAAGATCAAGGTGGTAACGTCCGTCAAAAGGCCAAAGACATAACCAACCTTCTCATGGACGAGAACCGCCTACGTGAGGAACGGCGCGCACGCGCATCTATGCGGGAACGCATGATACGCGGAGGGAACGGCGTGGAGGGCGAAGATGATTTTGCAGCGATGGACGAGAATCGACATCGGCGTGGGCGGGACGCCCCGGTAGGACAGCTGGCAGGCAAGCGGCCTAACCGCGACGAGGAGGAATTGAGGAGAGCGATCGAGGAGAGTAAGCGCTCGCTTGCTGCGGAACAGGCTTCTGCAGAGGAACGAGACCTACAGCGCGCCATCAAATTGAGTGAGGAAGAGGAGGCGGCAAGACAGAAGACTCAGGTCGAGGATTCGAATGCCTCTGCGTTGTTTGACGATGCCAATCAACTGTACGTCTCCATTCTATCCATTCCGAGAGTGGGCATCTCATGCACCATTGAATCAGACCACCGCCTAACGCGAATAATACAAATGGGCTACACTTTTCTGATCCTACACCATATGCAACAGGACTGCAGCCCCAGTTCACTGCTCTCCAACCCCAACTCACTACCCTCCAGCCCCAGTTCACGTCGTTCAATCCATATCAGCAACAGGCGGAGCAAGAGGCTGCCCAAGCGGAGTACATGCGCCAGCAGCAACTTTTCCTTCAGCAGCAGCAACAAGCGCAACAGCAAGCTCAGCAAGAGGAATGGATGTGGCAGCAACAACTCATTCAAATGCAACAGCAGCAGCAGCAGCAACAACAGAGCCTGTTCGCGAGTCAACAGCTCGCACCTCAGCCAACTGGCTTTGGGTACGTCCCGCCTGTTTCGATTGATCAGTTCTAACTAGATTTGAATCCCCAGATCCAATAATCCCTTCGCCCCCTCCACTTCCTCGTCACCCTTCCCCCCTGTGCAGCCTCAACATTCCTCCTTCAACCTTGGTGGTACATATGATAACCACTCTAACGGGCATCTCTCTGCTCTCTCAGCCTCCACTCCCGTACACTCCACTCCTAGCCCTCCTTCTACCAACCCCTACCAACAGAAGCCATTCCAAGTCAAAACAAAGACCAACGAGAACGAGCAACTTGCGAACCTGTTTGCAAACAGAGATGATGGAACGGATACGTTTGGTAACTTTGGAACACTCCGATATGGTCATACAGACGCGGGGAGATTCGCACAGAAGTCGAGTAACCCGTTCGCTCTGCAGCAGCAACAACAACAACAGAATAATGAGAGGCCGTTCTTTGATATCTAAAGGCGTCATGTTTCCTGGATGTTATCGATTGTTGCTTTCCTTTAGTTCTTTCCTTTGCAATGTGCTGTTATGTTTTTACGAATAAGTTTCTCCGATCAATTCACATGAATCTAACGATATCTCTCTATTTACTCTGAGTAGTTCTAGCTCTTTACAAACTACGCCTGCGCGGTACCACCTTCCTTGAATTTATTTCCACTTCTTGGCTCGATGACGCGCGAAGATGGCGCAAAAAGAGAACACAAAAATCATCCGAGTAAAGAGATGATTGGCTACCATCCATCATCGAGAAGGGACGTCCTTTAATAGATCTTACTTCGTGTGGCGCAACAAAACAGTGACTTCATCGCAGCCAGGAATAGGTCAAAGGAAAAGGAATATTGCGACAATGATGACAGTTTATTGCATCGTGTCTTTCTCAGTCGGAATAGTAGTAACGAATACATCGAGCTTGATCCTATATGATTTCATCAAGCCACTTTCTTAAAGAGGCCAACCCATCGTCCTCAGATTTCTCAGCATCGTCACTCGCCTGTGTAACTTTTAAAGAGGTTCCCACAAACGAAATTTCACCTCCTTCCCAATCTGAGAACTTGAATGGACCACCGGGGGGGCCATTGCAGTCGAGGCCTCCCATGCCTGACTTTTCATCTTCCCCTCCGAGCCCTTCGACGCCGACGCCACCTTTCTCTGATGCTCTGCGTTTTTCAAGTTCACGCTCCAATACAGACTTGACGCGATTGACAGCAAGTATATCAGAGGTTGTGTTGGCTTGGCTTCCCGTGGTGAGGAGATCATATTTGTGAGCAAGAATAATCAGTGAAGGAGGAGTCTGTGATGGTGGGAGGGAATAGAGGGCGTGCAAGACATTATGGAGGTGCCTGCAATGGTGTAAGTGGATATCAATGGAGGGAGTCAAGGTCACGAACTCTGCAACCACTGCGCCGTTGCGAGACACCGTACTTGCATCAACTACGAAAGCAAGTGCTTTTGCGTCATCGAGGTGTTCTCGCCATTGGTCTCTGATTCTCGGGTGCCCTGGTATGTCAATCACACGAATGCTTTTTTTTGGCGTTGACAGGTTAACGAGAGAAGAGTTTGCTTGAAGGGATGTATGGGTTTGAAGTGCTTGACCATATACGAGCTTTCGCAAGATTAGACAATGAGTCACCTGAGCGAGAAATCATATACTTGGGACAGAATCGCGGTCTTTCCTGCATCTGGAGGGCCAATGAGAAGCAAGGCATTTCCTTTCGATCTTGATGGTTGTCTGCTGAATGTCAGATATACTACGCGTTGCGTGAGGCTTCAGTCTGGAGAAAGAAAGGCAGGACGAACTAGCAATAAAGAGAACGGCAGAGATAAAAGAGAGGAGGAGTATACTCTGCGTGTTGACGGGAGGCACGTCCATAGCGTCTCGTGGTGGTCAACAGCCAAGCCTGGGTCCGGCAATCATGTGGAATGCCGATGCACGAAAGAAATTACACCCTAGTTCTCGTGCTCCGACACTCTGCGATGCGTCTTCCGCATCTGGCTCGTTCGTATGCGCGGACTAGTCTATCCAGATCCTTTGCTACCGCAGCAAACAACCGACCGCCACCGCAGACGGTCATTGAAAAGGTCGTTCAAAAATATGCCGTCGGACTACCTCAGGGTAAATCAGTCAAGGCTGGCGACTATGTCATGATACGTCCAGAGCATGTCATGACCCACGACAATACTGGTCCTGTGATTTCAAAGTGTGTGCTCGTTTCCGCTGCTCCTCCAAATAGGTGTCTTACGATCAATTCAGATTCAACTCTATTGGGGCAACTAAAATACACAATCCAGTACAACCTGTTTTCACGCTGGATCATGATGTTCAAAATAAGACGCCCAAGAACCTGGCCAAATATGCCTCAATCGAGGCTTTTGCCCGTAAGCACGGCGTCGACTTTTACCCCGCAGGACGGGGCATTGGCCATCAAGTGCTTGTCGAAGAGGGTTATGCCTTTCCTAACACTCTAACTGTTGCCAGTGACAGTCACAGCAATATGTATGGAGGTGTAGGCTGTGTGGGCACCCCAATCGTCCGCACAGATGCTGCGGCTCTCTGGGCAACTGGAAAAACCTGGTGGCAGGTTCCGCGCATGGTCAAAGTTGAGCTCAAGGGAAAACTTGCGCCAGGTGTAACCGGAAAGGATGTCATCATTGCTCTCTGCGGTTCATTTAACAAGGACGAAGTACTCAACGCTGCGATTGAATTTACCGGCGACGGAGTAGCTAATTTGGGTGTCGACGATCGTTTAACCATCGCCAACATGACCACAGAGTGGGGCGCCCTCGCTGGCGTCTTCCCCATCGATCATACTCTGCTGAAATGGTACGACCAGGTCCTGTCCAGACTTGAACTACGAACATTCTCGTCTTCTGCATCCTCAGGCATCCCTCCTCCACCAGAGCACCCGAGAATCAACCGTCGGCGCCTAGATGCGCTTCGCGCAACAAGACTCACATCTGACCCCGATGCTGAGTATTCTTCCCATCTGGTTTTCGATCTCTCCACCCTTGTGCCCCACGTTTCCGGCCCAAACAGCGTCAAAGTCTCGACACCCCTGCCTGTTCTTGAGGATGCCCGTATCGCGATTCAAAAAGCCTATCTTGTCAGCTGCACCAATTCCCGAGTGTCTGACATTGCTGCGGCTGCAGCAGTCATGAAAGGAAACAAGGTTGCTCCTGGGGTCGAATTCTACATCGCCGCCGCCAGCTCTGCTGTCCAACAAGAATCAGAACGTCTTGGTGACTGGGAAACTCTCATCATGGCCGGAGCAAAGGTCCTACCTGCCGGTTGCGGTCCTTGCATTGGACTTGGCGTCGGACTCTTAGAAGAAGGTCAAACAGGAATCAGTGCCACCAACAGAAACTACAAGGGCCGCATGGGACATCCGAAGGCTCAGGCTTACCTTTCAAGTCCCGCTGTTGTCGCCGCTAGCGCTATCAAAGGATACATCTGTGGCCCTGCCTCACTCGATTCCGCCAAAATCCCACCCATCCAGCCGCCTACCTTCTCCATCTCGAATATCCCTGCCTCTACGTCAACATCCGCTGTATCCGATGAACCTCTATTCACTGGCTTTCCTACCACATTCACTGGCCCTCTGCTTTTCGCTCCCCAAGACAATCTGAACACCGACGGCATCTATCCCGGAAAGTACACTTACGCTGATGATATCACTCTCGAGGGCCAGGCCAAGGTTGTCATGGAGAACTATGACCCCAACTTCGCTTCACTCGTCGCCGAGAAGCGCAAGGCGTTCGCTCCGTTCGATGGTATCCGTAAGGAGGGAGTTGTACTCGTTTCTGGATACAACTTTGGCACAGGCTCATCTCGCGAGCAGGCTGCAACAGCACTCAAAGCTGCAGGCGTTCCCCTCGTGATCGCGGGCTCCTTCGGCGATATTTTCAAGCGCAATGCTATCAACAATGGTCTAGTCTGCCTTGAGTCCCCAGAACTCGTTAGCGACTTGACTGAGCGCTACGCTAAGGGAGGGAAACGCGGAGCCGGAGGGAAGAATGGTGAGCTCACAGTGGATATGGGCATGACAATCGAGGTGGCCATGAAGGACGGCAAGGCGGTTGTGCTCACTGCGAGCACGGGTGAAGGAAAAACGTATTCTCTGCGTCCTGTTGGTGCTAGCGTGCAAGAGTTGTGGGTATGTGGTGGACTGGAGGGCTTCATCCTGAAGGAAATCGAGGCTGGAGCCAAGGCATGATGGCGAAACAAGTACACTAATCTGTATATGTATTTAAACCATAGTTCGGGATTGGAATATAACGTAAAACCCTTTTGAACTATGATAGATACATAAGGTTCCGGGTTGCAAAGCTACTAAAGCATTGGAAGTGAATCACTCTTCGGCTCTGCCTTGTATATACAAGCTGGTTTGGAGGGACCTTACGCCACACTTTTTCTATCTTCGGCGGCGAGACGGTCATGCCCAGCGATATCCCTGGATCAAAGAATAAGAACTTGGGGAATCCTGAGTTCTGTGAACTCACATGGCCTCCCAAGGGTAGTCCAACCTAGTCGACGATGGGATCAAATTTCAGGGAGAAATATACCAAGAAACTCACCAAACATCTTCAACTTCTTCCCCAGCATAATATCTGCAATTGGATCCTGAATGAACTTTGGATACTTGATCAACTTTGTTGACTTACGGCGTCCCCTCTGGCAATTCGGCTAGTTTGGGTTTGTTCTTATTGTGAACGACGAAAATGGCGAACTTGGTAGAAACGCGTAGAGCCTCACGCTCTGATTCAGGGTGTTTCAAAAGTTCCTCCTCCACATCCTTTTGGAGTTCCGTAAGAGCATAACTATGGTATATCAGAACACATATTTACATAGCGTCAGGTGTACTTACCCAAGTGTCTTACGTGTGTCATCAACTTCGTCCTGCACGAATGAGTAGAGATGTCGATCGAAAGTGACTAATTGTCTTACAACAATAAGAATCCTCTTTCCGAGCAAAAGTTTTCCCGGGTTCGGTGATCTGTCGATAGAAAAAGATGAGTCTTGTCGAGCAGAAGAAGTCGGACACCCACATCCACTGTGTCCTGACGACTTCCTTTCCAATTTGTTGTTGACTTGTCCCAGGGAGAGGCTCATATAGCGATAAACCAATTGCTTGAATTTGGAGAGCCTTGTTCTCGGTGATTTCTCTGAGGAACGTGCGCTGTTTAGGTTATCAGATGACGATGATTCTGGGATATGTTTGTCATTGACTAACCATCACACGTGCAGGGAAAAAACCTCTAATAGTTTAGCTGGTGAGGTTGATCACATCCTGTGTATAATGAAATGTGTACGGACCCTCCGCCTGAAGAAGAATTCAGTACAATCTATATCAATCAAGGAAGGCCAAATACCAATGGCAACCATGAGGTCAGGGTTGAAGTCTTGTGCGAGTTTAGGAGTGACACCGCGGATGAGATTGTGGATGTCATTGTAGGTGACACGCCAGTGCTTGACTTGACCTTCAGCCATAGCAAAATTTAAACCAGTAGAGGATGTGGTGGGCTTATGTAGAGAATAGCAATAGATTGTTTCTTTCGGATAATGATCGGAACGATCACCATGATCCGGATAGTCTTTTTGCCTGGCGATAGCACACTTTCGACCATCATGTCAGGTGAGTCCTCATTGTCTTTACAGCCTCCCGGTTCTCTAAATCCTGTGCAGATGCGCCAGCTGCGTCCAGCTCAGGCTCTAGCATTCCTCCGACAAAAGCAATCAGCAGTCTTGCCAAAAAGCAAGGCGATGTAACGCGTCAGGGAGCGCAGAAACTCAAGTTCGTGCCCACCTTGCCGGCCAGGAGGAAGAAGGAGTGAGTAAGTCGTTCGACAGGGATGATAAAATACTTCGCTTATACCACAGCCCAGGGAGGTCAAACCGGTATGCCATGGGTCCTTCTCTGGTATGTGCGAATCTTGAGCGCAAAATTGTAGGAACCAGTACCAGCAGCACTCCCGCCTGCTCCTTCGAACGAACGTGGTCGTGGAAGAGGAAGAGGGCGTGGAGATGCAAGAGGACGGGGACGGGGGCGGGGAGCACCTCCTGTCGTTGAAATGACCGCGAGTGGTCCTTTTGCCATGGGACCTGCCCTAGCGGGCCAAAGTGCAACACGACGAGCCATGCCTCGATCCAATTTCGCTCCTGTTTCCACAGGCTCTGGTCACTCTCTCGGATCGAGCCTCGTCCGTGGAGCTGCTCCCACACTAAAAAGAGAAGGGGGCTCCAGAGCCAGAGAGACCAAAGAGGAAGACGATGGGGAGGTCTACTCCGATCCTGACGAAGGTGTAGAGATTGTCGACATGGAAGATGTTCGTAACATGGATTGGATGGCGCCTGAGAGTCTGCGAAAAGAAAAACAACAGAAAAAAGTCAAAAAGGAAGATATCTCACGTAGCGGTGGTACGTCGTTTTCCTACCGATATTGACATTGAAACCCATAACGAACATACGATCCCTATCTATCTGTAGGTGGTAATGATGTCAACGCTGCCAATGCGCTTGACCTCAGCGACAGTGGTGAGGAAGAGGAACTGGAAGACATCATTGAGCACTTTGCCGCTGCTGCAAACACCGAACAGGTAAATTATTGGCATTTGACGTAGAGACCAAAAGGTGTATCAACTTTTCGCAGGATGCAGACCTTCGAGAAGAGCGATTATACCTCTTTCAGTTCCCTTCGCCTTTCCCCACGTTTGTGTCCCCAGATGCAGATTTGCCGGCGCCTGCTGAAGATGTCGTAATGGCTGAGGGAACCCCCGGCAAAAAAGTCGCATTTGCAAATAACAATAACGTCAAGTCTGAGGCCGGTGCCCCATCAGCCGAGGCAGAAGTTACTCAACCCAAAGTGGACGGCGTGATTGGCAGACTCGAAGTATATCGCAGTGGCGCGGTTAAGATGCGGTTAGCGAACGGCATTCTACTCGACGTACGTCTCTTCTGCGTTGGCACTTTCGTCGCAGGAACAACATTAACGATCGACGACAGGTCACTGCGGCTACTCAACCGTCTTTCCTACAACAGGCGGCACACCTCGATAAGGAAGGAAAGCGTCTTGTTGTTCTTGGAGAAGTCAACAAACGTTTTTCCGTATCTCCTGATGTTGACACTCTTCTCTCAGCGATGGAAATGGCCGACAAGGAGCCTACGACGCCCTTTGATGACAAAAATCTCATTCAAATGGATGCAGCCTAATGTAAAACAGTCTATACATTGAGTTCGATAGATATGACATGATACAACTACAGTTCAAAGCATTAACGCAAAACCAAAAACTAAATTGAGTGACTGCACAAGCGAACTCAAAGTCCCATGGCAAAAGACCCTAATTACCATAACTCATCAAACTTCGCCATAGCTCGTCATGGTTCTGAACGGGCTCCTGCGATGGCCGAGGAGGATAACTGTAATTGCCCGTATGGGGACTCTGAACAGCAGCATTATGTCCATGCAGGTAAGGCAGATAGGGATGCGTAGCTTGGTGTGGTGAAGCCTGCTGAGGAAAACAGGTATGCGATACCCCATAATTCCACGCTTTCGGTGCCCCAGTCACAGCCTGATCGCGAATTGGTTGCGCTGAATGAACTTCACTTGGGACACCCACGATGGAGTTATTTGTGACGTATGAATCCGGCACGGTTCGAGAAAGCGCCGAGCCCCTGGACGGGTCATGAAGCGCCTTTCCAATGGAGGAGTATGAACGGACTTCGAAGGAATGCACAGAGCCTTCCATGCGGAAGTCCGGATGGTGATTTGCCATTATGTTAGCAGAGGTATCCATAGGGTAGTACCCAACGGAAGGATCAGTGACAACATTTTGAGGAATAGTAGGGCTGCTATGATTGACAGCTTCTTGAGGGAGAGTCGAAGGCGAAGCGGCGGCGTGTGATGGCGAGTTTGGATTTGACCTGGTCGTGATCACAGCTTGCCGACCATTAACCACCTCGAGTTCATCAGGCTCATCGGGCGATGATGGGGGAGGAGCACTCAATTTCTGGCCACTTCTGAAAGCAATGTATGATGCTTGTGCGCGCTGGAACAATGTGCGGAGGAAGTTCTTCGGTAGCAATTAGTCAATTTGGATTTTGATGACAAAACTGGATATACTCACCCAGACAGTCGGTGGTCGGCAGGACTTTGAACCTTGTTCGAAGAACGGGACCGCGTCTTTCAATTCGTGCATGGCTTTTTCTGTGAGTGAACATCCGGGGCTTTCAATAACAAGAGCGGCGAGAACAACCTGAAATTGCTTTCAGAACCACGATCAAAGGAGTAGAGATAGAGGTGCATACGCATGACGAAAAGTAGCCGGACCAGAAGAACCAGACGTGACGACAGAGAGGACTGACAACATAGAGACTCTGCAAGACAGAAATGAGGCGCATGGATACCTGGAAGGTGGTCATC
Source organism: Termitomyces sp. DKA64 (assembly GCA_017657295.1). NCBI lineage: Eukaryota > Fungi > Basidiomycota > Agaricomycetes > Agaricales > Lyophyllaceae > Termitomyces > Termitomyces sp. DKA64. The sequence goes on along the minus strand of JAGGAV010007841.1, from coordinate 10,216 downwards.
ACGGATCTCTTGTATCGGTGCTTTGAAGGATCGTCTGATGCCTCGCGAATGGCCTGAGCAAAGTAGCTTCGGTGTATGTACAACAGATCTGTTTCAGATAATCAACGCAAGACTCCTCGGTCGAACACGACTTGTACGAACTGGAATCCCTGACGCACAAGGTACAGTACTGTTGCAAAGCCGATCCAGGGTCAGATGACCAGTGGTATCCATTATTGTCTTCGGGCCAGCGTAGATTGTTGGGAATTGGGTATTTTTGAATGAACTCATCGATTTCGAGGAGAGCGTTGTACGACGGACTTCGCGTACTGAAAACATGTTCAATGGACATGCACATGCATTTTGCAGAGTATCGGAACTTCCAGGCATGGACTGTTGGTATCAATCAAACGAATCTGTTGTGGATCCTATAAATGAAGGAGGCGAGAACAAACGTACATCCGAGAGATCCCTCATCGGTCACCGGACCAATCCGCAGATCCTCAGGATATCTACAATCTGCATGTTGAATAAACAGGGACCCTGGTCGACCATGGACGAGGCTCTACAACGTGACATTTCAAGTATGGGATCTGGAGGTCAGGATGTCATGCACTCACCGACCAACTCTCCCAAACGAACAACTCCCAAAAGAGCTTGTTTCGATTAGATCATTCGGATGTAGATTCGATAGTGGTTGGCTTACATTCCGGCGTCTTTGCACCTCTTGTGGATCAAGGTTCCAAGGGGCACTATCACGTTCTGACCGGGAGTCGGAAATCTGTGTCACAAATCTAGTCCGGAGATAACTTACGTAATCCAATCTAAAAACAAGAACGGATAAGAGGAAGGAACCCTCATCAGCTTGGGTCATGAGATCACTGGAAAAATGATTTAGGGACCCCTTACCGTTTGTGCTATTCGGGTGGTCAGTCCAGTCAATAGCCATCGTTCTTCTTTGTCAGATTGACTCGAATTGTAGACGAATCGGAAGACGAGAAAGAGCGCTTGGACGGTAGCACATGTTGCCTCTACCAAGATCGAATCGAGTGAGAAGGCCGCTCGTGCTAGAGCGTAATACTGCTCGGCCACCGCTGCCGCTTTCTGTTGGGACTCGTCATATAGGTTGCCGTTGGCAAGGACCATGAAGAATACGGCGAGACGATGGGAGTGCAAGGAATCAGTGGACGGAAACCCTTCGGAACCATAGATTGGGTTAATAATGGAGACTACGAAATCGTTGTACGAAATGGGGTCATACCTGCCGGCGGAGAGATTAGATGACTGGGAAGTAACAAGAAGGAGGGAAAGCATACATCCAGGCGACACTTGAATAGTAGACACAAGCCAGCTCCATCGCCCTCTGTTTGTGAGGAAGGTAGCGAATGAATATAGATTTGTTGTAGGGGCAATCCTTGAACCCGAAAGGAAATGCATTCATAAGATTGAGTATCTCGTCTGGAAGGTCGAGGTGATATCGTCGTGAATTGTGTGAGTCTTCTTCATGCTAAAGAAGAACTGTCAGTAACGTGAAATGGGAACAAGTGATGACTAACTGGGAGGAGATCTTGGAGATACTGCATGCGGATAGGGTGTTAGAAGCTCCACAGGAAATGACTCCTAAATTTGTGGGACTGACCTCTGACCCTGCAGATTCACCGTGATACTTGGCTTGCCCGTCTGCGCCAAGGGAGAGGGAACCAATTGCCTCTGACACGGCATCCACGCCATCTGCTTGGCCTGCTTCGCGATCAGTGCGAAAACCGTCATCCCTTTCTTCCGATGCTCGTGATATGGCCAGAGCAGTCTCCAGTTCGCGAACGCGCGCATGCAAGAGCTTGACTTGTTCTGAAAGTTTCTGAGCTTGTGCCATCAGCACTCTGGAAGATAGTGTCAATCAAAGTGGATTGATAGTTCATGAACCTTACTTGTTCCCTTTGGTAGCGGCCAGCGTTCCTGTGGCCAGCCTCTCATCAGTTCTTCATATAGGAAGTTGCTTCGCTCAGTGGAACATACCTTCAGGACAAATTCCAGCACAACCACGCCTAAAGTGCATCGTTAGATGTAACTTAATTTCTCAAAGGTAAAGAAGCCATGCCTGACGCATGATTGGCACGGAAATGTTCTGCTTAATCGATTAAACTCAATTGCACGAGGGAGCATACTCAGTGAAAGGAAGCTTCACCTGTCACACTTGAGCTTTGACCTGGGTATCATGAGTAGTTTTGGAAAGCAAGTCGAGGTTGAGAAAGAGAGAGCGTGCCTACGACATTCTGCACAGGAGAGCCCAAGCTTGCGCGCAGCAAAAGTATCCGAAGACTCTGACTTCATTTGCGCCTCGCTGGTCATTTGACGAGAAGAATACAACAAGAGTGGAGGCGCCGTGGCGAGAATAGATTGAAGAGCGATATTACAACGCAGAAAGGGATCAGAGGGTCGTCGTGGTCGTTTGAGGGAAAGAGAGAGTGGGTGTCCAGAAATATGAGCGACCAAGATAAGTAACTGGCTGAGTCCCTGGCTTGAAAGGCGGGATTGGCCGGGGCCGTCCCTGTAGCATCACAACTCGTAGACAGGACACGGCACATGGCCATACATAACACCGTGGCTAACCGAACATGCACTGATCGAAGGTCAACAGCGTGGATTATTTTGTTTATTTAGGTATGTACAATAGATAACTGTTACTACCACGTATATCTACTGGGCAAATCCTGGGAGAAGCAGGTCAGTATATGGAAGTCACATCAGAAGGGTCATTGAGAAGAATAGTCAGAGGTAGCGGGCGAGGACCACCAAAGCAGCCCTGCCCGAAGGTAGCTGAGTAAATTTCTGCAGTGCAGGGTGCGCTCCTGCATAAAGCCAAATGCCTCAAACATCATGTACGATAGAAGAAAGAATAAAAGAAAAGAAAAACAGAGAGAAACTTGGAACTCACCGTGTTGCAAAGAAAGGATGAAAGAAACACGATTGCTAAATTTTTTCGACTTTATAGACATTGAAACTCCGAAAACTCCGCAAACCCCGCCATTCGAACCATCATGTCGGCAACATCGCAACAGCCCGCGTCGACATCCGCAGCGTCGACCCCGCAAGACAGCCAGCAGGTGCAGGCAAGCACCGTAGCAGGCCCGTCCTCGGCGCCCGCACAGCCTCAGCAGACACGACAGGAGGCAGAGGAGGCACGCAAAGACCGCACGCTGGCAGAGTTTCTGCTCATGTTGGACGAATATGAGCCGCTGGTGGGTCGTCAGCGTCTTTCCAAGCATTATGCATGTAGCTCATATCGCCTAGATTCCGAGCGAAGTCACAGATTATTACCTCCAACGCGTCGGTTTCGAGTGCGAAGATATCAGACTGTGCGTCCTTCTTTCTACTGTTGCCTTGGCGCGCTCACACGCCCACAGAAAACGCCTACTCTCGCTCGCTGCGCAGAAATTTGTGTCCGACATTGCAGCAGACGCGTACCAGCATGCGCGAATCCGGACAAACGCCGCAGGAGGCAGAGCACGAACTAATCAACCGCTAGGTCTTGGCTTAATCAAGGTGGGTCTCGTCCCTGTTTGAGCACGCCTCCCTCACTCGCCGCAGGACAAGACACGCACGACTCTCACGATGGACGATCTGAGCGCAGCATTAGGAGAGTACGGAATCAATGCGCGCAAGCCCGAGTTTTATTTGTAAATTACATACATTAGCAGCAGCAATTGATTGTGACAGTCACACACATGCGGTAACAATTGATCGTGACAGTCACGCATACACCTTCTCTTGACACAATGACGCTGAAACTCAAGCCCCCAAGCCCTCGCTCATCGCGCAGCCCGCCGTCGACGCCGTTTTCCTTCGATGTCCACGACAGCCCCGTCGAGCCTGCCGTGCTCGCCTCGCCACCCACCCACTGGCTCCCAGGCAACACCATGAAGACCTTTGGTGCCCAACCGCTCAACACCATCTCCCAAGTCGGTGTTGTGCGGTGCAAAGACTGCTCCAAGCCCATCCTTCGCAGCAGCATGTCCGAGCACCTCGAGACATGTTCTTCTCTCTCCAAAAAACCACTGAAATTCTCTGGCACATCGCTTCTTGAATCCGAAGGTGAAGTTGCTTGCTTGTAATCTCTTCTGCTCCCGTTCCTCACCCCAACAGGCACATAGGCAAATTCAACTCTGCCGGGAAGAAGCGCAAGGGCTCTCCTGCGCCCGACGACTCTGGCCCGGCGAAGAAGAAAACCAAACCGATCACAAAAGTGACGAAAGGACGCGTCAAGGGTCCCGTAGACTACGACCGACAATGTGGTGTCATAAATGACAAAGGTCTCCCCTGCTCGCGCTCACTAACATGTAAATCGCACTCCATGGGCGCCAAACGTGCTGTCCAAGGCCGGTCACGTCCCTACGACAACCTGCTCCTAGACTGGCAGCGCGCCAACAACCCCAACTTTATCGAACCCGTAAAGCGCGAGACCAAAGCCGTAAAGAAAGAAAAACGCGACAAGGAAAAGCTAGAAAAGAAACGTCTGCAAGACGAAGCAGCAGCCGCAATGGGTCTGGACAGAAAGTCTGCACTATTAGGTTTGTCTAAGAAAGCTGGGAAAAAGGCCGCGGCGGCTGCTGCGGCGGCGGCGGTTCGTCTCGCAGAAGGAATTGGGGAAGAGATGCCGGAGGACATGGATATGCTGGATTCGGAGGCAGAGATGGACGAGTTGGTGCGGGTGGTGAGGCTTGCAGAGGACAAGGGGGTTGTGGCGTCGGCGCTGGCTGTACCGTGCGATGCGAGCAGCTGGTTTGTACAGCGCAGAGAGAGGGCACGGTGCTGTCGGGATCTGCTTATTGGTGCACTGGGGATTGGAGGGGCGACGCTAGGCAGGACGGCGATTCCGGTCAAACATTAGTGTATAGTATTTGTGGCGTTGAAGTGGTATTTCAATTGTGATAAGTCTTGTGGCGTTGACACATGTTGTAGCGTAGTATTTAAATTGTGATAAGTCTTGTGGCGCTGGTACTTTACCGCTGGTGGATCACTCGGCGAAGACGGGGGCCATGGAATGGTGGCTGTGCTGCTCGTCACAAACACAAACGGCCATGCGGGTTGTGTTGTTTTCTCTGTTTCTCGCCGCGTCCGCACACGCTCTGCACTTTTATCTCGATGCAAACCAAAAACGCTGCTTCATAGAAGAACTTCCCACAGACACCGTCGTCGAGGGTCTGCACATTTTCTGACATCTCTGCCTCTTCTTACCCCATACTAGGGACATATCGTGCTCTCGAGTGGTCAGAGGGCACCCAGGGCTACAGCCCAAACCCCGAGCTCGGGATCATCGTCGAAGTCGTCGTACGTAGCTCTTTCTCCACACTCCCTCGAACCTACAACGTCTTCTAGGAATCCGAGAGTGAAGACGTCCTCGTTAAAACTACCGGTCCCCCAGAGGGCAAATTCACCTTTACCTCCCATGACGCAGGCGACCACTCCATCTGCCTCTCTACAAACTACACGTCGTGGTTCTCCCACACCCACATCCGTCTCTACCTCGACATTGTCGTCGGCACCACAAAACCTGACATCGAACACGACCGCACCCACGTGTCTGGCCTTGCAGCCAAGGTACGCGACCTCAATGTCAAGCTCGAGGACATCAGGAGGGAACAGCAGTATCAGAGGGAGAGAGAGGCAGACTATCGTAATCTGAGTGAGGCTACTAATGCACGCGCCGTGTGGTATAGTATCGCACAAATCATTCTTTTGATCGCAACCTGCGCGTGGCAGCTTCGTCATCTAAAGGTGCGTGGCCTATTTATTGACTGCCACCGCGTTTCTTACGTCTCACGGGCAGCACTTCTTTGAGGATAGAAAGAGTAGATAGCACATGTTTTGAATGATACCTTTCTTGCTCCCACGTGGTCTATCTTTGGCAAACAAGGATTCCATCATAACATCTCTCCTCGGCTCCCAATCCTGCATTGATGACACATTCTTCAAACGGCGTGAGACTTCGTAAGCCTTCACTCGTGGCATTGGGAGCCACCCTTCAAGTCGGTGGGCATATTGTTCTAGTGCACCGACGATAGCCTTTCCCGACAAATATCAAAACCGACACATTAGAGCAACTTAGATGGTTTGGTTCCCCATCACTAGAGCGCTAACCTTCAGCCTTTCTTGTCCCAGGGATACTCGGACAACATATGCTCGTGACTTCCGGAATGTCATCCTTGACTCATGATCACGTTTGCTATTAGTGTCTTTGTTTATCTGCCAACGTGCCGGTGAACGTGACTACGCCCCATGCTCCGCGGATTAAGGTGAATCTCTTTCAGACTCGAGTTATATATATCCCATAGCCAGGTTCCTTTTGGCTTGCAAGCCAGCATTGACTTGGGCAGGAAAAACGATCAATCATGCCCTTGAATTACAAACGGTGCGAGACTCGTGAAATCAAGCCCCCTTCTTAATATTTCGAAAACCTTTGTTTTTCCTTTCCGAGTTCCAGGTCTGTGCTCTTGTCAGCTACTGTTAGTGGGCACATTATTCCAAGGCGCCTCTTCCTGATCCAATGTTCATCATCAAAATATCCTCGCATATGATTAAGATCGCCCCTGGTCCATGAACCACCACTTTTGCCGCCCGTCCTCTCCGGTGTCTCGAAACTTCTGATTTCCATCCAATAAACCGATGATCATCTACTGACCAACTTTAATAACCAATATAGCAATAGGTTTCGCACATACTTACCGTTCTAATTCAGAATGGCCGCAACCTGAGGCCTCCCCAAGGAAGCATGGGTCACGAGTATACGAACCCTTCCTTGTCATCATCAATCAAATATCTAGAAGCTCTCCGTGGAGTCAATTCTTTGGCAGTGTTGTGGATGTTGCGGCTACAAGTACGCAGAAACCATTCCTTTGACTCGTAAAATTATCAACATTATATAATTATTACATTAGAGCAACAATAACGGACATTCTCCGTTTTTCTCTCAAGGAGCAGTTTTCCTTCAAGATCTGGTCATTTTAACACGTCATTTCCTCACCAGTTGATTATGTAATATCACCCCGGTCGCCAATGATTTCCATTAGGGGTAGGAGTGAGAAAATTTCTGAACCTATTAGACAAGGATGATACACTCACGATGACCCTCGCACGGATCTCCGAAGTCAGGGCGCTAAAAAATCATTCTCCGACCTCTGAAACTCCGTTTCGTTCAAGGTACGTTTCCTTATTGCTGACAATTACTGCTCCTCGTGACTACGTCTTCCGCAGCGCCTCTTCAAAGCGCTTTCCGGCCATGATGATCAGTTCCATGCGCCTTCTTTGGCGACGTCGACGGAGTTATGCATTCCCCAACCATCCATGGCAAGTCTCCGCGTGGATCGACAGATGTGCCGAATCCTCCGGGCCGGACTTCTCCATTGTTCAGAGTTAGTATGGGAAAAAGATGTCTCGTAAGCCCTACGATACCGTGAAACCTGTCATTGTGGTTTGTTTGATGCATTACGGATGCCCATTGACAACTTGTTGATGGCCGCAGTCTTCTCTCAACCTACATCTTTGATGAATATGTGGGGTTACTCCCCACAAATCATCAGTCGATTTTTTGATTCAATCACTATTACTATGTTATAAGAGTCGACACTGACAGTAAATAGACATGCTTATTTGCGTCATGGATGGATTTTGGCCTTACCCTTCCTCAATCTTCATGACGCTTGCCCATTGCTGCTTTGCAGGTGTTCAAACTTGAAGGAAATGTAGATCTGTTCCGCTGTTGTCGAGACACAACGTTCGATAGACTTAGAATTCGTCACGGTGGCCATCACATTTCTGTCGAATCAAGGACTTCACATTCTCAGCTACAGACTGACCAGTGACAAATGAGTACTGGTCCGAGTCTCGATGGTGTCGGCGAGAAAAACCAACGATAACTTGCTTCCTTCATGACATAAATCAACCACATACAACACAGAAGAGTTGCCAAGGACACGCACCCTAATTGTTCCACCTGAGACTCATGGGACGCCGGACTTGGCGGACGCCACGATCCATCTACAAAAAATTACGAAGCCGCCCTTCCGTCATTCAGAGTTTGTGCCCACTCTGTTGATCTATACACACATAAGATCACAAGGCTGGATGTTCTCACATCCAAATTCAACACACCCTGTCCAAGGCATATACTATGTACTACATCTGCTTGCCAGTCTTATTTTTTTCTTCCTTGATACTTTGTGTCACACGCTGCACAATTCACCCGCAAAATCCAAGGACTGGATGACAACCTGCATGACTGAGACAACAACAACGAGACAGGCGCTGTCGGGCGCGGATGTATGGAATCAGCGCCACAGTCGGATATCGATTTCGCAAACATTGCTTTCCCAGGCAATGTATGCATCAAATCCTCCCCTCTACCTCGTGCATGGAACTATGTACCTTCAATTTTGCCCATCACTACCTGTGAGTACCGATCAGAATTTCAAAATTGACCACCGTGAACCTAAGTTTTCTTTGATTTTTACCAAGTTGCGTTGGGCTAGCCTTACACAAAGTACACACTTTAAAATGTAAAGTGATATAATTTTAATTGATCTAAGATCTTAAATTGTAAAGTGGCTTCAATTCAAAACGTTGGGTTCAATAATGTTATGATAAAAGAAGACCTGAGACTAATCTAGTTGCTCGTAAGCCTAAGTAGTCCGCTCCCTGGGGACCCCGAGCCATGGCAAGTAAATTGCTTGCCCGTTCTCTCAACTTTCTCCCCCTTTTGTTGAAGCCAGACTTACGCGACCGACGCGCCAAAACTATGTCATACATATCGGCTTATGCAATATATGTCTTTTCTGCTGACCTCTCGTTTTATTTTCCTTGTCTTGGCTCAGATGGCCAAGACAATTGGTATTTGCTAGCCTTTGCTGCAAACCTTATTTTGTCTTACCTACTTATTATTGTATACACAGAAATGCACCCTCAGTCGTACAAACATTCTTAGTGTGACTGAGAGTGAGTATATTGCCACTTCTACTTATTTACATCTTACTGAGTTATGTCTCTGTAGACTAAATTACTGTATTCTCTACAGGTGATAAATCAGTTGTATAAACATTCTTAGTGTGACTGAGGACTAAATTACTGTATTCTCTACAGGTTATAGGCCCTGTTTGCACTTCTACTTTGTTGAGCCACTGCTCCAAACACACACAATATGACTCAATACATTCTATTATACTTCTCACCTTGCCCACATAAAAACCTCTACACATGTCCTCAACACACTCATCAAACCCACCCAACTTCCCTGAAGAAGTCCACTTTGATGGCACAAACTATGCCACATTAAAAACTGTGTCATGATAGCCATAAGAGTGTGTGGTGCCCACAGTTATCTCAGTGGCACAATCTGAAAACCAGATCCAGCATCTGTCAGTAAAGGCACCAAATCAAAGTCTACTGAATGGTCATCAAAAACTCCATCTCTCAAAGAATGGGAGGAAAGGGATGCTTGGACATTAGGACTGATGATTTACAACACCAAAAATCCTGTCAGTCTGGGAATAAAAATGGACCAGTCTGTGGTGCAGGCATAGACCACACTCATGGACAACTACAGCATATTCTGGGAGATAGCTGCCATGAATGCTGAAAAATGACTACATGCCACAGAGTTTACAGATGGTATGGACTTCCTGAAACATGTGGAAGACCTCAGGGAGAAGTGGGAATCAGCAATGGAAAAGGGAGCAAAACTGGATGATGCAGCTTTCCAGACAATCTTGATGGCATCTCTTCCAGAGTCCTGGAATGCTGTTGTGATGAGTCTATACATTAAAACATCATCTAAGGATGTCATAGCAGCACTCACTATCCATTGGGACCATCTTGTTCTCCAGAAACAGAAGGCTAGCATATCAGCAACAGCTCTACAAATGCAGACAAAACAAAGGCTAGTCTGTGTGAACCCAAATTGTTGTCAAAATGGACACACCATAGACAACTGTTACTGGAGAGGGGGGGAGAAAGAAGGCCAATTCCCACCAAATTTTAGAAAAAAGAGAAGATATCTAGAACTCCATCCTGTCAGGGGACCCACCTTTTGCGCCTTCCTTCTGATGTCAGGGGACCCACCTTTTGTGCCTTCCTTCTTGATCTCGACGCTTGGACGCTTACCTAATACCTCCTCACAACAACACCAAACAAAGTCAAGCACAATTTTCCGGTCACCTGGCAGAATGATTCCTTAGACTTGTTCTCT
>JAGGAV010007840.1:0-45194 GCA_017657295.1 Termitomyces sp. DKA64 | reverse complement strand
CAGAGACCCAGGCATGTCAACAAAAGGAAGAAGCATGTATTCTGTGTGGTGAGCAGGGTCATTTCATCAACAATTGCCCTAAATGCCAGGTGATGGGACATGCCATCTGGACTATTGACAGAAAGGACTGTGACTATTGATTCATGGAAAACAACCCAGTGGTTTAGGTCCCAAAGATGCACTAAATCACAGATCAGACTCTGACATCTTCTCTGCCCTAGCTACTTTCCTCTGTGCAATGGTAATTGCCCCAGACACCCTTCCGACTCATCTCCCCTTGCATTCCCCCCACAACCTCCTTCTCTGTACCACCCTCCCCTTCACCTCCAACCCCATGCCTACCCTGATTGACAGTGGTGCAACAGACAACTTCATTGATGAATCCCTGGCAGCCCTTGCTCCACACCCCCCTGATGCCTCCCCCTCCCAATCCCCCTAAAACTCTTCAATAGTGATCCAACCTCCACAGGCAACATCACCCACTGTGTAGAAACAAGGATTACTTTTGCCAATGGGCAACAGCAGGACCTCCAGCTACTAGTCATGAAGTTGCATGCCTCTGCCCCCCTCATCCTTGGGTTTTCCTGGCTCCAAGCAACCAACCCTTGTATTGACTGGTCAAGTCTCACCCTCTGCCTTGACTGGGATGACTTGCCCAACCTGGGGCCCATCCCCTTCAACATCCCCACCACCCATGATGTTTTGGGAGTCACCCCCAATGTTCCCCAAACCCCCCTGCAGCTCTGCTCCCAATTCACATGATCATTCATCATTCACACCCACCTCAGGAACTCCCCCACTGTCCTCTGCACCCTCATCAACAGTGGAGCCTCTGGAACCTTTGTCAGTGACCAGCTTGACCTCCTCCAGAAATCCCTCAACATGCTTTTGGAGCAGCTGTTCAATGGAAGATCTGCCACTGCTAGGATCACCAAGTTCCACTCTGGCTCCCTCACACTTGACAATGGCCTGCAATTCCTGACCTGCCTCCTTGTCACCCAACTCCCAGAGGCAACCCCAATCATGCTCAGACTCCCTTGGCTGTGTGACATCAATCCTGACATTGACTGGCAGGACCTCACCATGCAGTTCCCTGGCCCTGAAGCTTGCCTAGCAGCCACTATCACCCTCTGTCCCTACTCCTCCCACAACTCCAGTGACCCCAATTGGGACCCCAGCAATACCAGAGCCACTGGAACTCCCACATTGCCTAAGGATGACCCTAGAAAGGAGGAAGAGAGGCCCCTGCCCCAAATTTCTGCAGGTATTCCCCAACAGCTCCCCCCCAACATTCCCTGCAACCAATACAAGGGCCCAAATTACTCCACTTGGACCCTGACAACCCTGGCCCCCACCACCACATCTCTGACACCAGATGCCATCAATCCAGAAACCCTCAATATTAAAATCATCAGTGCTGTTCCCTTTGCATGGATCCTGCAAGACAGCACCCCCACCTTCCAACTCCAGGTCACCCCAACACTCCCAGAAGAATACATCCATGCTAGCACCACATCACCCAAGATTTCAAAGACAGAGGAACAAATATTATGTGAAGTAGTTCCCTCAGAGCATTATGAATTTGCTGACATGTTCTCCAAAGGAAGCACAAAGGAACTTCCCCTGCATCAATCCTATGACCACATGATCAATCTTGAAGACAGCACCTCCTCCCCTCTCAGCAAGATCTACAACATGTCAGAGGTCAAACTCTGGGCTCTCAAGGACTATTTTGACAACATGCTTAGAAAGGGTTTCATCTGACCCTTGATCTCTGCTGCCAGAGCCCCTGTCCTTTTTGCCAAGAAGAAGGATGGTTCCCTCTGTCTTTGTGTGAATTACCAGGGACTTAATAAAGTCACTAAAAAGAACCAGTACCCTCCCCCCAATTGAAGACCTTGTTGACTGCCTCTGCAGTGCCAAAGTTTACACCAAAATAGACCTCCAGTCCAGCTACAACAACATCTGGATTGCTCCAGGACATGAATGGAAGACTGTCTTATGCACTTGCTATGGCCTCTTTGAGTACCTAGTAATGCTCTTCAGAATGACTAACTCCCCTGCCACCTTCCAGTATTTCATGAATGACATCTTCCATGACATGAACAATGTCTTCATTATTGTGTATCTGGATGACATCCTGATCTACTCAAACTCACTGGAGGAGCACCTGGAGCATGTCTGCTGCATCTTAGAACAACTCTGGAAGTACCACCTCCATGCCAAATCCAAGAAATGCTCCTTCCACACAAAGGAGGTCAAATATCTCAGAGTCATCATCACTCCTGATGGTGTACAAATGGATCCTGCTAAGGTCAAAGCCATACTCAACTGGCCCCCACCATGGAACATCAAGGAGGTACAGTCATTCCTGGGGTTTGCTAACTTCTATCACTGATTCATTGACAACTACTCTGGAATCACCAAACCCCTCAACTGACTCATGCAGAAGGACACTCCTTGGGATTGGAACAGCAAGTGCCAAAGCGTGTTCCTCCTCAAGAAGGCCTTCACCTCTGCTCCAGTCCTCTGCCACTTTGACCCCTCCCTACTGGTCATACTCAAATGCAATGCCTCTGACTACACTATCACCAGAATACTCTTTCAGTCTGACTCTGGGGGAAAGGACCTCCATCCTGTCACCTTTTACACCCATTTGATGATCCCTGCAGAGCTCAACTACAACATCTACAACAAAGAACTTCTTGTGATTGTTGAAGCCTTCTGTCAATGGCAGGCCTACCTCAAGGGATCCCCACACCAAATTCAAGTCTACTCTGACCATAATAATCTGCAATACTTCACAACCACCAAGCAGCTCAGCCACCACCAAGCTCAATGGTCTGAAACCCTCTTGGAGTACAACTTTACCATCCATTATTGCTCCAGACAACTTGGTGCAAAACCTGATGCACTTACCTAGAGGTCTGACATGTATCCAAAAAAGTCATTTGAAGCTGAATGGAATGTGTTTAACCATCAAGTGGTAATCCCCCCCAAACATCTACATGCCATGCTGATTTTAAACAAAGAAGGAATCCTCCACCAAATCAGAAACTCCCCCCCAGACTCCTTCTTTGCCCAGCATGACCCCTGCAACAACTCTGCCAACAAGTCAAACACCAAGAACCCCTTCACACTGTTTCTGGACCACTGCCTCCTGCTCCAGAATGGACAAATCTATGCTCTGGATCACAAATCCATTTACCTTGACATACTGTGGCAACACCATGACCACAAGCTCCAGGAACACCCAGGATTTCATAAGACCCTTCAGCTCATCTCTCATACTTACTTTTGGCCAGGAATGAAGAAGGATGTCATGTGCTATGTAAAGGCCTGTGAACCTTGTCTCTGGGCCAAGGTACTCCACCATTGTCCTCACAGACTATTGAAACCCCTCCCCATCAGCTGGTGCCCCTGGTCCTCAATTTCAATGGATCACATTGTCAAACTCCCTGACTCCAAAGGTTTTGATGCAATCCTTGTTGTTGTCTGCTGCCTCACTAAACAAGCCCTCTTCATTCCCTGCCACACCACCAACAACACTCTGGAGTTTGCCAAACCAATTCTCAAACATGTATTCTCCAAGCATGGACTCCTGGATGGCATTGTCTCCAACCATGAACCTCTGTTTGTATCCCATTTCTGGCAATCCTTATGCAAGGCACTCAAAATCAAAACCAACCTGTTGACTGCATACCACCCAGAGATTGATGGACAAACTAAATGAGTAAACCAGATCCTGGAACAGTACCTTCGCCTCTATGTCAACTACTTACAGAATGACTGGCATGCAGAACTACCCCTAGCTGAGTTTACTTACAACAACACTCCCCACTCTGCTACCAGGGTCTCCCCATTTTTTGCCAACAAGGGTTACAACTCCCAGCTCACTCTGTCCCTCAAGGACATCCCCTCACACATCACCCATGAAGTCACTGAGGACCTCCAGTTCCTTCATCAGTTTCTCCAGGATGAGATCAACACTGCCAATTGGGCATACTCCAAGCATGCTGACACTTGGCATGAAACGACCCCTGACTGGAACCCTGGCACCCTTGTCTGGCTTGACTGGCACAACCTCAAGACCCAGAGGCCTTCAGTGAAGCTTGACCATAAGTGACTTGGCCCCTTCAAGATCCTCTGGAAGGTCTCAACCCAGGCCTGTAAGCTTGACCTGCCCCCAGAACTGAAGTGTCTTCATCCTAGTCTTCCATGTATGGCTCCTCAAGAAGTTCAACCCTGACTCCTTCCCTGACCAGCATCCAAGCTGACTCCCACCTGTTGAGGTCAAGGACGAGTACCACTATGAGGTTGACCACATCCTCAACTCCTGCCTTGTCCATGGACAACTCTAGTATCTGGTCCATTGAAAAGGCTACAGGCCTGAGAACAACACCTGGAAACCCCAGAAGAACCTTTCTGGAGCTCCCACCAAACTTCAGGACTTCCACAGACAACATCCCACCAAGCCCTGGGATTAGCAGGAACAGATGGCCTCAGTGGGCATAACTCCTGCCTCTGGATTCAGCCAGAATTCAACTCCCACCCACACCAATGGTCAGGAATTGTCATTTAAGTGGCCATGGAAATGACACATCACTACAAGAACTGCCAAGAAGGTTGTAATTACATAACTACAAATACAAGATGGACAATCAAAATAATAACAAAGTATAAAACAGCAAGAAGCTCAAGGAATCTACCCCAGGGTGCCCCTCTCCATTGCTGCTATCACCAAGTTCATCTCCATTTGCACCACCATGGTTCCCAAAAGCTCCTCATGCCATGGCAAGGGCTCCCCAATGTCTACCACAATTTCCCACCATGACCCTGGATCCACCAAGTTCCTCCACCAATGGCCTGCCAAAAGCCACCCCATCTGCCCAGTACCCTGCTTGAGCTCCAGGGGAAAATTCCTGGGCTCATATACTGTCCTGGATTAAGACAAATGCTGTGGAGGCCCTGTCCAGGAGGATTCAGTGTTTGTGTACCCAATCTAGAATGGGAACTTGGATGTCAGTAGGGAGCAGCTGGGATATCTGGAGGATACTCATGAAGGACCCCCCTCCACTTCACAGCTGCTTTATTGGCCAGCCATCCTTCACACCACCTTCCCTCTTCCTCTGGACCCCCTTGATGCTCTGCTGGTACCACCCCCTCTAGCTGAGTCACCCCCTGTTCCAAATGCCCCCAGAGTCCCTGAACCTCAATGCTCCTTTCCTCCACCTCCCATAGGGTGGACTTGTGGCCCCACCTCACCATGTCCTGATCCTGCCACACTGCTGCCAACTCCTCTCTCAATCTCCAGAGCTCCTCTCCTTGCACCACTAGGTATCCCTTGAGCTCCAATATTCTCTGGTGCAGGGTAGAATCCCTGAACAACCCCACTATGACCCCCATCTCTGGGGAGTAAACATGTGGTCTGGGGGGACTAGCTGTTGTTGCCTTGCCTTGGAGCCTCTTACTTGGCCCTGTTTCTGGTGGAGAAGATGCCCTATGCTTCTCCTTATCCCTGGAAGATGGGACCCCCTCTCTGGACCCACCCTGTGGTAGCCCCACCTTCCCTTGGGGTTGCCCCTGCTCCTTCCCACCCTCTCCCATTGAGCACCCAGGCTGCAATGCACCACCTGACACCCAGCCCCTCCACCCCTCCCCAAATGCTCTGAAACCTGATCCTGCTCCCAACCCTGCTCTGCAGCAATGCTGACTACCCACCACTCCTAAAAAATAGAATACTTCTCATGCTACACTCAACATGGCAAACACATGGAAGAGTCCCAACAGGATCCTGCCACCAGCTCCTCAAATTCACATGCCTCCCCATGGCAGGCACAAGTAATGCACTGGGTCATGGGTTAGTCAGGGACACAAAGTACAATGTAGGACCAAACTCACTGGGGCCTCTGCCTGACACCATGCTAGGGTGGGGGGCCCCCAGATCTGCCCCACCGCCTCTGCAAACCTCTCTACTAAAACCTCCTCTTGTTGAATGCACTGAGCCTCCAGAACAACTTGCACCTCCCCCAGCCCCAACTCTGAGCTAGGGAGACAACTCAAAGACTTGGGGGCTGACCAAGTGGACTGCTCTGGGACCCTGAGGAGGGCAGGACCCCCAGGTGGCCCAAATACTGTGAGGGATAGCTCTAGGGGGAAGGGTCAGAAGACTTCATTTCTGGGAATGGAACACTTACAATGGCAGTACATGGTGTCCACCCAATGCTGATCTTGTCACCAGTCATACTTGGCATGGTGCTCCTTGTACTCTGCCTATACACTGATGGTATTCTTATTGGAGGGAGGAGGGGTCAGGGAGGATGAGGACAAGCTGGGCATGGAGGGCAAAGTCATGAAGGGCAACAATGGTAGGCTGAACATGTTTTGGCCCCCTTTTATTTTTCCTCCAGAGAGCTTCTAGTTGAAGAAGATACCACACTTTGACTTTGATTCCCACCCCACCACAGAACATCAGAAGCACCTCTGCACCTCAAAGAGTCTTGATGCTGAAGGGCAGGTGATGTCACAAACCATCTCCAAACCCCCACTGGACCCTGGACCTTCTCTGAACCATCCCAGCAGGCCTGGGACATACTCCTCCTTGCCCTCAACATCCACAACACCTTCCCACCCCCTGGCACCCACTCCAGCAACTCCTGAGGCTTCTTTGAAAAACCCCAATGCTTCTCTAGCAGTCTCCAAGATCCTCTCAGACTCCAGATAAGTCCACCCACCCCAGCATGCATCACAATTATGTATCAATACAAAACCACCACCAACTAGCCAGTCTCAGGATGCCCTGAACAACTGCACCTGAGACCTGCCTGTGCAATCTGAACCTCAGACCCATGATCCCAGAAGAGTTCTCCCCTGCAGGTATTTAAGCCATGGCATAGTAAGTAGCTAGGTAGTCTTGATATTACCTATGTTCTTGTGTCTGTTATGTCTCTTGTATATCTGTCTCCCTGTTCCATATTGTCTTGTCAAATCTAATCCTTTCTCAATTACATCTGTTTCCATCTTATCAGTCTTGATTTTATCAGTTTCCTTTTTCATCTCTTGTCTGTTCCCTAAAGTCTCATCTCATCTCATTCCCATCTCTCACCTTGTCTCAACTTCCAGGACCTCCTGTCTTGTAACCCAGACTCACTGAGTTTGTCATTTATACTCTGGAGCTCCATACTGCATGTGTCTCCACTTGCCCAACCACTCTGCTCCCTGTAGGATTCACAGGAACACCCTGGACCTCCCTGGACCTCTGCTATCCCCTTGCCCTGCCTGTTTTCACTCTTTCAGAGCTCACCAGAGTTAGGAATCATAGGTTTAGATGTTATGTCTGCCTAGTAAGGGACTTGCCCAGTGTAGCTGGGCCCCTGGGTCAGCAGAACCTGACAGCCCCCAGGGCAATTCCCCCCCCTCTTGCACCACCCCAACCCCCACCCATCTCCTTGCCTAACTGCCATGCCAATGCCAACAATCTTGGACCACCAACCCCCAGAGGACCCCCTCCTCCTTGCTGGGCTCTGGGACCTCCCCCAGGCAATGCTGGCCCAAACCCTGGCAGCAGACCTCCCAATGGCAGACCTCCTGGCAGATGGGGCCTGGCCATGGACAATTTCCCCCCTCAGTGTGGAGGCAGGAACAACTATTATTACTACTACAATGCCAGACCCCTGCTCTGAACCCAAAATGCCCAGGACAACACATGTGATGCACTGGCCTGGGAAGGAAAGCTCAACATCCAGAAACCAGAACCCTTCAATGGCCAAGACCCCCAGAAATGGCAGACATTCCTAACACAATGTCTTACAATGTTCCAAGCTAAGCCCATCACTTTCCAGCTTGAGAGCTCATGAGTGGCCTTTGCCACCTCCTACTTGCAGGGCATTGCCTTCAACCACTACATGGCATTGCTCCAGTTCAACTCCAACAATCTGGTACTCTCTAATTGGCCCACCTTCATGCAGGAATTCTCCAGTAAGTTTAGAGTATTTGACACTGTAGCAGAGGCAGAAGAAAACCTCTACAACCTCCAGATGTGTAACAACAAATGATTCATGACCTTCATCATCCAGTTTGAATGGGAGGCCTATGAGACTGGTTGGAACTACAATACACTCCAATTTGCCCTTCACCACACCCTTTCACAACAGATTAAGGACATCCTCTGCCTTGCACCCAAATAACCCACATATGACAGATATAAGGTGCTTGTCACTTAGATCAATTAGCATTATTGGGAAGACCAGAGTGAGAACTAAGGTCCCCAGAACAACTGGAACCTGTCTGGCAACCTGAGTTGGCAACCTGGAGCAACCAACAATCCCCAAGCCATTGCCCCTGTGATGCCTACTAACCCTGTACCCCAGTTCTCCCCTAGACAAGGCCCAGTTAATGCCTCTCAGAACTCCAGACCTCAATCCCCCACCCAACTTAATGCTGCTGATCTCTGTGATGCCCCAGACCCTCCAGACTCTGGACCTGACAATTCCCCAGACCCAGACAATCCCCTGGACTCTAACAATTAATCAGGAGGCCCTGTGCACCAATCAGATCAGGGACTGGCCCTGGATTGACATCCCAATGGAAACCCAGGCATGTTGATGGAAGGAAGAGGCATGTATTCTGTGTGGTGAGCAGGGTCATTTCATCAACAATTGCCCTAAACACCAGGTGATGGGGCATGCTGTCTAGACCATTGACAGAGATGACTGTGACTATCAGTTCATGGAAAACGACCCAGCAGTTTAGGTCTTAAAGACACACTAAATCACAGATCAGACTCCAATGTCTTCTCCACCCCAGCTACTTTCCTCTGTGCAATAGCAATCACTTCAGACACCCTCCTGACACATCTCCCCTTGCACTCTGCCCACAATCTTCTTCTCCATACCACCCTCCCCTTCACCCCCAACCCTGTGCCCACCCTGATTGACAGTGGCACAACAGACAACTTCATTAACAAATCCCTAGCAGCTCTTGCTTCACAACCCCCCTGACATCTCCCCCTCCCAATCTCCCTAAAACTCTTTGATGGCAATCCAACCTCCCCAGGTAACATCACTCACTGTGTGGAGACAAGGATCACTTTTGCCAACAGGCAACAGCAGGACCTCTGGCTACTAGTCACAAAGTTGCATGCCTCTGCCCCCCTCATCCTCAGGTTTCCTGGCTCCAAGCAACCAATCCTCATATTGACTGGCCAAGTCTTATCCTCCACCTCAATCAGGACAACTCACCAGACCTGGAACCTGTCCCCTTCAACATTCCCCCTACTCACAATGTTTTGGGAGTTGCCCCTAATGTTCTCCAAACCCCTCTGCAGCTCTGCTCACAATCTGCATGATCACTCATCATTAACACCCACCTTGGCAACTCTCCCAACATCCTCCATGCCCCCATTG
This sequence comes from Termitomyces sp. DKA64, assembly GCA_017657295.1. NCBI lineage: Eukaryota > Fungi > Basidiomycota > Agaricomycetes > Agaricales > Lyophyllaceae > Termitomyces > Termitomyces sp. DKA64. The sequence continues at coordinate 35,790 of JAGGAV010007840.1, read as the reverse complement.
ACAGTGAAGACCTGATATTACATGGAGTAGTTCCCCTGGAGTATCATGAATTTGCTGACATGTTCTCCAAAGGAAGCATGAAAGAACTTCCCCCACACCAATCCTATGACTGCATGATTGATCTTGAAGACAGCACTTCCCCCCCTTTTGACAAGATCTACAACATGTTGGAAGTCAAACTCCAGGCCCTCAAAGACTACCTCAACAACATGCTCAGAAAGGGTTTCATCTGACCCTCAATCTCCACTGCCAAAGCCCCTGTCCTTTTTGCCAAGATGAAGGATGGCTCCCTCCATCTTTGTGTGGATTACTAGGGACTTAACAAAGTCACTAAAAAGAACCAGTATCCTCTCCCTCTGATCAGAGACCTTATTGACTGCCTCTGCAGTGCTAAAGTTCACACCAAGATAGACCTCCAGTCTGGCTACAACAATGTCTGGATTGCTCCAGGACATGAATGGAAGACTGACTGCCTTCTGTACCTGCTACAGCCTCTTTGAGTATCTTGTGATGCCCTTTGGTATGATGAACTCCCCTGCTACCTTCCAATACTTCATGAATGATGTCTTCCATGGACATGAACAATGTCTTCATTATCATATACTTGGATGACATCCTCATCTATTCAAACTCCTTGGAAGAACACTGGAGCCATGTCTGATGCAACCTAGAATGACTCCAGAAGTACCACCTGCATGCCAAACCCAAGAAGTGCTCCTTCCACACCACTGAGGTTGAATACCTAGGGGTTATCATTACTTCAGATGGCATACAAATGGACCCAGCAAAGGTAGAAGCCATCCTCAACTGGCCTCCACCCCAGAATATTAAGGAGGTACAGTCCTTTTTGAGTTTTGCTAATTTCTACTGCAGGTTCATTGACAACTACTCTGGCATCACAAAACCCCTCAATTGGCTCACCTGGAAGGACACCCCATGGGACTGGGACAGTAAGTGCCAAAGTGTGTTTGCTCTCCTGAAGAAGGCCTTCACCTCCACCCTGATCCTCCACCACTTTGACCCCACTCTCTCCATTATACTCAAATGCAATGCCTCCAATTATGCTATTGCTAGAATTCTTTCACAGATGGGCTCTGATAGCAAGGACCTCTGTCCCATTGCCTTCTACACCTGTTCAATAACACCTGTTCAATGATCTCTGTGGAGCTCAATTATAACATCTATGACAAGGAGCTCCTCATGATCATCAAAGCCTTCCAATAGTGGAGGGCCTACCTTGACAGAACCCTGCACCACATACAAGTCTACTCAGACCACAACAACCTACAATACTTCATGACCACCAAGCAACTCAGTCAACAACAAGCCTGTTGGTTGGAAACATTATCCAAGTACAACTCCACCATCCACTATTGCCTAGGACAACTCAGAGCAAAACCTGACACCCTCATCCAAAGGCCAGACATCTACCTGAAGAAGTTGTTCAAGGCTGAATGAAATGCCTTCAACCACCACATGGTAATCCCCCCCAAACATCTTCATGCTGTGCTAATTATAAATAAAGAAGGAATCCTCCATCAAATCCAAAATGCTCCCCCAGATGCCTACTTCACCCAACATGACCCCTGGAATTGCCCCACCAATGCCCTGCCCCCTGACCCCACCTTTACACTGTCTCCAGACCACTGACTCCTACTCCAAGACAGCCAGATATGCCCTGCACTGCAAGTCTATCTGCCTTGACATCCTCCAGCAGCACCATGACCACAAGCTTTGGGGACACTCAGGAATGTGTAAGACTCTCCAACTGATTTCCCAGACTTACTTTTGGCCAGAAATGAAGAAGGACATCACCTAGTATGTATGAGCCTGTGCACCATGCCTCTAAGCCAAGGTCCCCTGACATCACCTGTATGGTCTGCTGAAGCCCCTCCCCATTGGCTGCTGCCCATGGTCCTTGATCTCAATAAACCACATTGTTAAACTCCTCAAATCTGAGGGTTTCAATGCCATCCTCATCATGGTTTGCTGACTCACCAAGCAAGCCCTTTTCATCCCCTGCCATACCAATGACAATGCCTGGGAGTTCACCAAACTATTCCTTGAATATGTCTTCTCCAAGCACAGGCTCCCAGATGACATTGTCTCCAACTGAGGTCCCTTGTTTGTCTCCCAGTTCTGGCAATCTTTATGCAAGGCACTCAAAATCAAGACCAACTTGTCAACTGCATATCACCCAGAGACCAATGGACAAATGGAACAAGTAAACCAGACCCTAGAACAGTACCTCCACCTCTATGTTAACTACTTACAGAATGACTGGCATGCAGAACTACCCCTGGCTGAGTTTACTTACAACAACACTCCCCACTTCACTACTGGGGTCTCCCCATTTTTTGCCAACAAGGGTTACAACCCCTGGCTCACCCTGTCCCTCAAGGACATCCCCTTGCATGTTGCCCACAAAGTCACCAAAGACCTCTGGTCCCTTCACCAGTTCCTCTGAGACAAGATTGATACTGCCAACTAGGCTCACTCCAAGCATGCTGACACTTGACACAAAATGACCCCCAACTGGACCCCTGATACCCTTGTCTGGCTTAACCAGTGCAACTTCAAGACCCAGAGACCCTTGATATAGCTTGATCATAAGCAACTTAGCCCCTTCAAGATCCTCCAGAAGGTCTCAACCCACACCTACCAGCTCAGCTTACTCCTGGGGCTGAAGAGCCTCCACCCTATGTTCCACATCTGCCTCCTTAAAAAGCACAACCCAAATTCCCTCCCTGGCCAACACCCAAGCCAACCCCCGCCAGTTGAGGTTGAGGACAAATACCACTATGAGGTTGGCAACATCCTTGACTCCCACCTTGTCTGTAGTCAGCTCCTATACCTGGTCCATTGGAAGGGCTACAGACCCAAGGATGATACCTGGGAACCCAAAAAAAACCTCTCCAGGGCTCCTACCAAGCTCTGAGACTTCCACTGGCAACACCCTACCAAGCCCTGGGACCCCTGGGACTAGCATGCATAGAGAGCATCTGTGGGCCTAACTCCTGCCTCTAGATTCAGTGGGGATTCAACTCCCACCAATATCAATTATGTCCTCCTTTCTTCACCCTTTTCCCTTACATGAAGTAAAAATTGCACAAGAAAACAACTCATTAGGTACAGATGCTAGTAATACAAAAATCAACAAAGTCCCAAATACAGAGAAAGAGTCCAAGATACCCCTGTTGGCACTGAGCCACAGCCTCCTCAATCATCCTCCTCCAAAACTCTTCCCTTCAGGCCCTCCCCTGCCAGGTTGACCTCCATCTGTGCCACTACCACTGCCAGGTTCTCTGCATGACTCGGGAGGGCCTCCCCCACATCCACCACCACCTCCCACCATAATCTGGGCTCCATGGAGTTCCTCCACCAGTGCCCTGTCAGTAACCTCCCCATGTGGTCCACCTCTTGCCTCAACTCTGGAGGAAGATCTTGGGGCATCTGCTCCAACCCATCTTGGATTGACACAAGGGCAGTGGAGGCCCCATCCAATGGGATTCAGTGTTCCCAGACCCAATTTAGAATAGAGAATGAGCAGGATTGAAAAAGGGGAGAATGGAACTTACACATGACACTACCCCACCCTGATGTGGCTTCATTTGCCAACCACTTCTCCCACCTCCTCCCTGCCTCCACCTCCACCTGGTGCCCCCTCACTTCTACAGCTCCCCACTGCTTTACTGCCCCCACCACCTGCATCTCCAACTGCCCCAGCCACTCCCAAAGTCCTCATACCTCCATGGTCCTTGCAGTAGCCTCCCTCACTGCAGCCTCATGATTGCATTGGCCAACCTCCTGATCCCACTGCACTACTTCACTCTCTTCCCAGGCCCCCCAGAGTTCTTCCCCTCACATCACCAGCTGCCCCTCCAACTCAGCCACCCACCATTGCAACACCTCAACACCTGACTCTAGCACTAGATCAGAACTCCCCTGCAGATGTGCAACCAGGATCCCTGAGTCTGGCAAATATATGTGGACTCCAGAGGGACTGGCTATTTCTACCTCACCCTGGGGCCTCTTGCTTGGCCCCACCTCCAGTGGGGAGGATGCCCTGCACTTTCCCTTGTCCCTAGAAGGTGGGGCCCCCTCCTTGTGCCCACTCCATGGCAATCCTACCTTCCCCCAGAGTTGCCCCTCCCCATCCTCCCCCCTGGGATGCATGGGCTGCAATGCCCCTCCAGATACCCAACCCCTTCACCCCTCCCCCAACCACTCTGAGACCCACTCTTGGTCTCATCCCTGCCCCACCACAATGCTCACCACCCACCACTCCCAAGACATAGAACATTTCCTGTGCCTCATACAACATGGCAAGCACATGGAGGAATCCTGGTGAAATCCCATGGCAGGCTCCTTGAACTTGCACTCCTCCCTATGACAAGCACAAGTCACACACTGGACAGTCAGTTAGCCAGGGGCATGCAGGCCATCAACTAGAACACCAACTTACCAGGGCTTCTGCCAGACACCATGCTAGGGTAGGAGGCCCCCAGATCCTCCCCACTGCCTCTGTGAACTGCTCCTCCATAACCTCCTTCTGCCTCTCCATAACCTCCTTCTGCCTAACCCTCTGGGCCTCTGGCACCACCTGCACCTCTCCCAGCCCCAACACCAATTTTGGAGGATGCCCCAATGAACTAGGGGCCAACCCAGTAGATGGTCTGGGACCTCCTGGAAGAGAAGTGTCCCTAGAGGACCTGGCCACAGCAAGGGACAGCTTTATGAGGGAAGGTCAGTGGAATCCATATCCAGGTCAGAACACTTATGGTGGCAATACATCATGTCCACCTGATGTCAATCCTGCCTCCAGTTGTACTCCATCTGATGCTCCTCTTGGCCACCCAGACGTTGACTGCATTCTCATTAGAAGGGGGCAGGGTTGGAGATGAAGAGGAAGAAGGGGTAGATGTAGCAGGAGGAGACATAAAGGAAATAACTATGATATGCTGGACATGTCAGGGCCTCTTTTATTTCTTTTTGGGAAGCTTCTAGTTGAAGAAGATACTGCACTTTGACTTTGATTCCCATGCCACTGCAGAACATTGGAAATGCCTCTGCACCTTGAAGGGTCTTGATGCTGAGGGGGGGATGATGTCATGACCCATCTTTGAACCCCTGCTGGACCCCAGATCTCCCCTGAACCACCCTAGTAAGCCCAGAACATACTCTCCCCCACCCCCAACATCTACAACACTTCCCCACCCCCTAGCACCCACTCCAGCAACTCCTGAGGCTTCTCTGAAAAACTCCAACACTTCCCCAGCAGTCCCTGTGATTCCCCTGATATCCCCTCAGAGTCTGGGTGAATCCACCCACCCTGGCACACATCATGGTTATGTATCAAGGCAAAACCACCACCAACTAGCCAGTCTCAGAATGCCCCAAACAACCATATCCAAGACCTGCCTGCACAACCCTGACCTCAGACCTGCAATCCCAGAGAAGTTCCCCCCCACAGGTACTTAAGCCATGGCATAGTAATAGCTAGGTAGTCTTGATATTACCTACATTCTCATGCTTGTTATGTCTCTTGTGTATCTGTCTTTCTATTCCATATCATCTCATTGAATCTTATCCTTTTCCAATTGCATCTGTTTCCATCTTATCAGTCTTGATCTTATCAGTTTCCATTTTCAGTCTCTCATCTGTCCTCTAAGTCCTGTTTTGTCTCATCCCCCTCTCTTGTCTCAACTTCCTGGGACTCCCCATACTCATAACTTGGACTTGCTGAGTTTGTATTAACACTCCAGAGCTCTGTACTGCACTCATCCTCCACTTGCCCATCACTCCACTTCCATATAATCCACTGGAACACCTCTGACTTCCCCAGACCTCCACTATCTCCTTCCCCTGCCCCATTTCACTCTCCTGGAGCCCACCAGAGTTAGGGATCATAGGTCTAGACATTGTGTCTGCCTAGTAAGGGACTTGCCCAGTGTAGCTGAGCCCCCAGGTCAGTGGAACCTGACACACAATGCTGCAATTGATAAGAGAGCTTGAAGTGTGGTAGCATGCACAAATGGGGCAAAGGTTTTTGTATAATCTTGAATTATTACTTGAAATCTTTGGTGACCAATTGGGCTTTGTACCTGACTATATCCTCATCAGGGCCATGCTTGCAATGCAAGACATACCTGCAAGGAATGATTTTGGCATCTGGAGATGCCTTAACTATTGTTTATGTGCTCAACTTCTCAATTTGGACAAGTTCAGCATCAATGGCCAAGCTTCACTCTTTCTTCTCACTGCTGCTGAATGTATTTTTGAGGGTTGGCACATCCTTGCTAGCTGCTGATGCATGTTCTATGGCCTCTTTTACCCAGTCAGCATCTGGATCCTCAATTTTGACCTCACTTGGCTTGAAGGTTCCCTTGGCATTGGGGACAAAAGCTGTTTTGGCAAGACTTTCATTTTTCAATGCATTTTGTCATTGTTCTTGGCTGTATTGACTTGTATTGTATTGCTGGAGACCTGCAAGTGAATTTTGGTGTGTTCAAAGGTGTGGTGCATTGGTAGGAGGTGAATTTTGGTTTTGAAAAATGTGTCTGGAGTTTGCTGAAGTGATTTTGACAGGGTTTCAATCAAATTTTCATTGGTTTGGGGTGCATTTTGACTTGTTTTGATTGGAGAAGATGCATTCATTGGTAGATTCAGGTTTGGTCAGTGCACCAGGAGCAGATTCAGGTGGAGATTTTGAAGATGCTGCCTAGGGACTGTCTAGATTGGGTGCTGGTAAGTCCCACTCCTCCTTAATGTGGACATTGTCCAGATTTAGAGCAGCTTTCTTACTAAAGTATATGTCCCTTTCAATAGTACCTCTACCTTTACCAGGCCAGCTAATTCTGTAACCCTTTGAGTCTTTATTAATGCCAATAAATTTAACCTCTTCAACTTTTGATTTAAGTTTTCCTGCCTTGTGCAGCTTTACATAAGTATGTGCACCCCATCTATAAGTCTTTGACAGATCAAGCTTCTTCCCTGTAGCCATCTGATATGGCATAATGTTTCTAGAGAGTGAACTTGTTATTGTGTAGTTTTGCAACCAAACCATGTGGCATTTAGCCTCCATCCAGGGGAATTTTAGGAAATCCATGACTATCATCACTGTGCAAGCTCCCTCACCAATAATGCAATTAGCCAGCATCTTGGTGAGCCTTTAATTCTGCACTCATGAATTTGCCACCTTGATCACTACCATAGACTTTGATAGTCATGTTTTCAGTGGACTTTGTCTCATGCCTCATAGTCACAATATGCCCTGAAAGTCTCAGACCTTTGGTGTACAGGTCAATATTGGTGTAGGAATACAAGTTTACCCCCATGGATTTCACTTGTGCAGGACCCCACAGACTGCCAATAATCTTTTCCCTGTAGTGCATATAGACTGTTTTGCTCTTTTTTGGGAACAACTGACATTGTGCCTTGCCCTTGATACAGGCCTTGCAACATTCTGGCTTTGTAACATGTCAAGCTCAATGCCAGTGATCACATCCAGGTGGACTATCTTCCATATGTCACTGTGATTCATATGATCTGTTCAATCATGGCATTCATTAATCAAGATAGACTTTGATGCTAGATTGGCAACATGTTCTGGAGGCAAAGTAATTGATCCATTGGCACAATACAACCCATGTATTGCAGGAACATCACCAATGACTTGGCAATGCAGTTTTGGACTGCTGACAACACACATTCTGTCCTCAATAAGAAGGGAACACCCAGCACAAATGAGACACATTACAGACACCAGCATAAAGGCCATCATGGGTGCGTAGTAGAAGAATGGGAACTGATTTTTTGCCAGCTTTCATATGTAGGCAGCTTTGCAGATCTCCTCTGCTAAAAGCACCAAAGGCATGTCCATTGGCTGTGTGGACAGGTTCAGGATTAATTTCCTGATAATTGAGGAATTTTTTGTGAGATGGCAAAAAGTGACTGCTGGTGCCACAATTGATGATGATGCCAGCAGATGGGGAGACTGCATGGGGTTTATGGCTATGTCCCAATGTGATGGCAAGTGCAACATTATTGCCAATGTCATTGTCAGGGGTGTCAATGGTCAGGAAGGTAAGGAAAGCATAAGTTTCTTCTTTCTCCTTGGTTTCAGTGGCATTTGCTGACATGACTTGTCTGCCTTATCCTTTCCTTTCCTCTTATGTTTCTTCAGCCACCATTTGGGTGCCTTACCTGCCATGCCTCCACCATCCTCAAAGCACTTGTCTTTAGTATGTCCATTCTTTTTGCAATTGTCACAATGATGATTCTTCTTAGATTCACCCTTTCCTTTTTCATCTTTGGAACCACCACAAGCCTTTGCATGTGCCACAATCATTACTTCATGTTGGCAATTGATACTAGTTTCAATGGCAGCACTGTTCACCTCCTCATTGAGATGTCAGATGAGATTCTGGCTTGAGACAGATTTCCCAGAGGTGTGTGCAGACATAGCAAGGGTAATGAATAAGGGTTTATATGTGGGGGCAAGAGACAGCAAGGTACAGATGTAACTGAAACAAGATGCATCAGACAGAGGACAGCCAATTTTGGCGAGACATTCCTTGATAACCAACAAGTTGGCAAGAGAAGTAGGCATGTCAATTTTGCCATTCTTGACGAAGCAGGCATTCTGCAATTGGGCAAGAAGGTCAGTCTCGTACAATGGCTCCCTTACTGCCATGAATTGACCCAAGTTTCTTCCAGACAGCAGCAGTGGTGAGTTTGTCCTTTACCTGATGAAAGGTGGACTGATTGATCTGTGCTATAAATGATCTCGCGGACCTGCACTTCCTTTTGCAGCCATTCTTCCATCACATCCTCAAGTTTGTCAATCTCCCTAACCGACAATGGAGCAAGGGATTTATCATCTTGAAGAGAACGATCCCTCATGCTCAATGAGCGCGGCCGGTTTGCGTGCAGTTTCCGTAAGGGTGTCGACGAAGTTTCTTCGAGGTTATGGTGTTCGTGACACGCTCCTGGTATGTAGGCCAATTGGAGCCGTCGGCCGCGAGCTTCGGGACTGTCAACTTCATTGACGGAATATCATAGGTAACGTCAGGGCCCATAACCTGTTGAGGCAGGGCCGGGCTTGGGGAATATCGGATGAAGACGAGGCTCAGAGACTGTGAACAAGAGGTAGTAACCTCAGTGGACGAATATAAACACTAAGCATTGAGTATGTACCTATGAACAAGAGGTGGTACTATGGAATGTAAGGTAAACTGACATGTGGGTAATGATGACTTACACCTCAGTGGACGAATAGAAACATTGAGGTGTGACACTGTAACGAGCGAGAAAATAACGATTGTGTAGGAACAGGGTGATCCGGGCTACGCCCTCGCATCCTCAACAAATTTGCCTTTTTGGTGGATGTCAGTGGGGGAGAGCTTCCTCTGCCGAAGAGATTGCGAGCCGGTTCGAAACTCTTGGCTTGGTCAACGCCATTCTTCGAGCGCCCATCACGGATCTATGGTCTACCCCTGAGCACATTATGGAGTTGTGTTTTTCCACGCGTTCTCCATTCCGGCTCACTCGTTTGTAGCCGTTGAGTGTTTCACGCTGTGGGGTACTTCGAATTCCTAGTCTTCACCCGGCACCCCTTCGTCTCTCCGACCGCCAGAGCAGTACCCTGAAGATGTTCTATACCATGTTATACTTTATAGCACTCTTGGGCTCTGCATACACTTTGGCCCATCCTGGTAGTACACGTATAGTCGTCGAGCGGACAGGCCACACGACCCTGTTAAGTACTCGGCAAACTGGGATTCCCAATGTACCAAGCCAATGCCAGTCGACCTGCGATCCTGTCAGTACAGCGATAGAAAATGTAAGCCTGAGCTTTGCTTGCTAGGTTTGTCTGTCTGATGTAATTTGCTTGAATCAAAGAACTGTGCCCCTCAGCAATGCTGCACATCTAACTTTGAATCACAATTTTTCAGCTGTTTCGTCTGCCTTGGTACTGCTATCAATTTGACAAATTACTCAAGTGCCCAAGCGGTGATAAATGGTGAGCTCGACACATGCTCTTCCACTATGATGGCTATTTGACTCTCACTTCTCATGACATTGTTTTTCCAAGATCTCGAGGCAGAGTGTGCAGCCTTTGGACTTGATATTCCTAGTCTTTTCTTTCCAGGTCAAGGAGGCAGTAGCTCAATGACCCTGGCAACCAACATCACGTCGGCCAGGAATACAGCGACGAGGTCAGCGAGCTCGACCTTTTTGACATCTACACGGTTGCCTACTCTCTCCGTACCTCCATTGCCAAGTACTTTCACGCAAATGACCGTCACCGTTGATACAAGAACCACAGCTCTTGTGCCTACTACGACCACGGCGGCAGAGGGAAATGGGATGCCTACAATAGGAGCTCACGCGTCCTTTTTGTGTGCTGCCTTTCTTAGTTTCGTGATTGTGGTTATCGAGTCTCTTTGATAAGAAGATCGCAATGCGGGAGAGCAGGAGATTGAACGAACATGCATACTTCTCTCGTACTATGGATGTTGACTGTAACAGTTTCAAACGACTGTCTACCCAAGGACTATATAAACTTCAAGTGAAGCTTCGTGTGCTCTGGAGAAGATCATCTATGTAAATGTATGTGTATGATCGATGATTCCATTCACATCACCCGGGATTTACCGTCGACCACCACCTGATATCTGGGCATTCAAGGTACACGTATGATCATTTCTAAATACTTTCCATCATACTTGTGGCTGAACAAGAAATTTCGATGATTAGCATCGACTCACGCGAGTTCTTCGCCATCACTTCAAAGCGGCCACCTGGCTTGGTACGCATTGCGAGTTTGTCCTTGCACGCGTTCTCAAATGCCGTTCCATCACCGCTCCACCGGAGATTTCGCGGTGATGAACGGTTATCTTGCTTCCTCGCTCCTATCATCACCATTCCCTTAACGTCTCCAACGGCAAGGCAAAGTATTTTGGAGATGCTCTATACCGCGATAAATTTTGGAACATTATGGGGGTTTACATATGCTTCGGCTCGTCCTGGTAGTACACACGTGGTCGTCAAGCAGATAGGCTGTACTCGAGACGCAGGCCTGCTCAACACTCGGCAAAACGACGAACCCGTAGATGGACCAAGTCAATGCAAATCGACCTGCGAGCCTGTTGATACGGCGGTCTCGAATAAGAGACAAAAGAGATCAGTCCAAAAATCCAATATATTTGTAAATAATACAAATTATCTGTAAAGAGCTGAAAACTGTAAGTTCAAGGATAACGTCGAAAACTGTAGACGTCGGACGCACCTCGAAGCCAGCCTCAGTCCCACCGGCAACGACAAAAGGACCAGTGTCGATGACATAGTAGCCAGCCATCAGATGGCAGGGCACAGGGGAGTGGCAGTACGCTTGAGCCGATAAGCCGATCACGGATCACACATCCCAGGTCTAACTATCGGACAGATACCCTCCCCTTCCCTCAAAAACCCAATGAGACAGTGTCTCAAGAACCTACAAAGACCCGCAAAAGCGTCGACCTAAGGAGCTCCAGCAGGAAAAATGTGAGAAGAAACAAAAGAAGAACAGACCATGCGGAAAAGATGGTTGATCGCGTATATACAAACAGCCGATGCTGTCGTACGACGTCGTCAATTATTAGTGTGGCGTGCACGACAAATCCACTCCGAAAGCTGGCTCTTTCGATTTGGTCTGGTTTATTAACTCCGAAAATAATGTTCAATGGGTTCTACATAGCCCTAAAGCCGAATGGAATTCTATGCTACGGAAATGGCTTCGGTCGTGTCATTACCATGAAACTTGTTCAGAGTCGCACGAGTTCCCTAGAACTACCATTCACGATTTCTCGGTTGACATGTTCTCGGTTGACATGAAAAATGGCATTGGTCGCCCATATATACTTTTGAATCGCGTAAAGGGCACCCCAGCTTTGTAGTTTGTGGTTTGATCCAAAGTCATTCACAAGAGGAATGGCGCAAGACTGTTGCAATCCCCTCATCTCGAAGTTTTCCAAGCATTCCGCGAGGAATGTCTTCGAACATTGGAAGAAGCAGATCCTGTCAGCGCCAACTATATTTGTACTTCGCATATTTACGAAGTCATTGAGATCGCTATACTTCGGAGATTATCTACAGATGTACACGATCCGGTGATGAGCTCTTCGCATGGCTACTTAAAGAGGCCCTTGGTGCTATATATTATATAACACCGCTTTCCCGGCCTGAATATATAGCATCTATGTCCTTGAAAGTCACAAGAATGAGCTATGAGCACTTGATGCCTGAAGGGTGGAGGTTTCTTCTTTCAGATATTAGTTGCGTATCATAGGTCAAACAGTCTCGGCTAATAATTACGAATATTTTCGTTAGCATAGCTATAACCGCGCGCCAAGGGGCATTTTCTTCAATGCCTGCCGTACGCCAAGGTCACCTAGCACGTCTTCTGCACCGGCAAGAACTGAAGAACGAGGTCAGTCAAGGAATGCTTAGAGCCTATCATAGAGTTAGTGCTTACTGGCATCGAAACCTGACGTTCGGTGGTACTAGAGCGATGTCAGATGTGAGCATGCAAAAAGACAGACAAGGATCGGCGTACGTTCTCAATCAACTTACCCATACCTGTTGTGGTAAGGGCTCGGCCACCAAATATTTGAGTCGCGTCTAGACACGAAATAATCAGTCATGTGAAAGAAAACCTGGGCAATTTCCATCTCACCTTCTGCAGTCTCACGCGCAGTGCGGGATACGAATCTACGAAATGTGAGAGATGTCGGGAAACAATGATGATTGCACGCTTACTGCTTCAGGAGTCCAATTGGACCAGCAAGTCTTTTCGACATTTCATTGTAATTCATCTAGGGGGGAGAGAAGAAAGAATGATGGACAAAGGCTAGCGAGACTTGCATACTTTGTTCATCTGAAACGTTACAGACTCGTACCAATTTTGGCACGCTTCGACGCGAGAAATCGTCGCTGCAAGCTTGGCGCGGATGACAGCTTGTGAAGTCAGTGGCTTGCCAAATACCATACGCTGTGTGGCCCATCTTGAGACAGTTTCAACAAAATTGAGCATCAGTAACAAGGAAGGTCTTACTTGAGGCACTCCTCGACAATCAGACGCTGTGCAGAAATTGAACATGCAATCACCATCCACCGCTCGTGGTTGAAGTTACTGAGAATGACTTGCATGCCTTTGCCGACTTCACCGAGTGTGTGGGAGACCGGCACGCGGACCTATATTATGCCGTGTGTAAGTGGTATATATAATCGAGAGGATATGATCGGACCTTATCAAAGGTGACATAGGCTGTCCCAGCAACTGAGGAGTAGGAGGTCTTGATTTGTTTGGTTGTTACTCCTGGACCACGTTCGATGAGGAGGACCGTGAAGCCTGTCTGCGATATAAAGGTTTTGTAATCTAGATTGCGGCGGGCTATGAATAGTACCTCAGTTCTACATCCAGTCGTGAAATAGTCCGCAAAAGTCCCGTTCGTGATCCACCTACGTAGGAAGAGTTAGGGAACAAACCCTCGTCGACTAGAAATAACATACTTCTTCGTTCCAGTGACGACCCAGTGATCACCATCGCGAACGGCAGTAGTTTGTAAACCACTGACATCACTACCAGCAAAAGCTTCACTTATCGCCAGTGCCACATATTTTTTTCCGGAGAGAGCCTAACCATGATGTTAAAATATCATTAATACGGAAGATCCTGAGTTCCGTACGTCTGGGATAACTTTTGCTTGAAGTTCTGGGGAGCCATAATTCAGGATGGGTGGTATGCCAATTACTGCACCAGCAAGAAGTCCATCAACGACGGCACGACTGCTGACACGAGCAAGTTCTGCGTGAATGATACCCTGTCACTCGAGTAAGGCTTAACAATGGAACAAGAAGTGATAAACACGCCTCGTGAAAATAATCAAACTCCTCGGGCTTAACCACTCCACCCAACAGAGTGCGACCTTTCAGGTGCTTCCCGGGTCCAAGTCGCATCGCAATAATGTTCGCCTCACTATAGAAAGTGAGATAAGTGATGGCATTGACAACAAATCACATACCTCATCTTGTCTACCACCTCCTGTGATATACGTTGACCACTTTCTTCGCACCTCGCAGACTCAGGCTGGATGACTTCCATGAAGAACTTACGAGCCGCAACCTGGAATCTTCTGTGGCTATTCGAGTAATACGGACTGCGATAGCCTTTGCTAAGCCACGTTGGTTCGGCATAAGGAACTTGGCTGAGTTCTCCTGGTGCTAGGGGACGTATGTGCTCCTCTTGGCCCTTGATATTACCTATTTGGAGCCGAATATACTGAGGCTTAGATAGGACTTCCTGACGATGAAGCCCGAAGAAAATCTGAGTCGCGTCCTTTCCGGCTAGCCAAGTGAAACGTCAGATATGGTGTTTTGAACACCTTAGATATTCCAACCTACCGACGCTCTCGGCGAATAGCACGTTAGAACCTCCAGGATGCAAATTTACAAATTTTGAGAGATCGTATACTTTTGAATCAATAACGATCCACTAGATATGCGAGCTAAAATTAATCCTACTCCTTGTTACTGTTGCGTGCACTGACCAAGTCGCCTTCGGTGTTATGCTGAAGTTTTCTAGTCAGCTGAAGAATATATAGGCTAGAATTACGACAGGAACCTTCTGCACCTCCTCGAGAGTAAGCTCTTTCATGGTCCTGTTGGTCATTTGCGCCTAAAACAGTGTGGCGGACAGGTGACAAGAGCCAGGAATGCGGAGAAGCCGATCGCTATGGATGCCCCAATTAGGTAATAGTGAACACGTTATAGCAACATGTGAATTCAAGTACTTGTTTGCTGAATCACGCTACAAAGTTCGCGAGTTAAAAAAACGGGGTACAAAATAAGCTTACCTGCAGGACGCCATCTATGTGTTTCTGCAATGCCCACATTGTCCTGTGATCAAACGAAGCTGATAGATACGTACGAGTAGGTATGGGCCATTGCAAGCATGGCATGTCCGAGATTTACTTATGCCTGATAGTGATCAAAGAATGATTGTTGTATATGCAAATTCCTGGTTACCACCAACATAATCACAGTTATTATGTTTCATATGCAATACATAATTTGTATATTAATAGTAAGTGCCATAATGCCTACAAAAACGTACTGAACCAATTATTGGCTACAAACAAGCTATTTTACCTGTGACATGTACAGTAAACAGATGTCGTGTTATACTAATGTTGAACTCTTCAGCAAATCCAACAGAAACCAAACAACACAGATTGGGCATATTGTATGGTATGCCATTGTATACTCAGGAAAGATAAAGAATATGTGATGGAGGTATCATACTGGAAATGACTACTCATTGGAACATGACTACATTAGGTATGTAGACCACTGCATAGTGACCATACCAGATGTCGTAATTATGTATGGGTTACCTGTTGATAACATGAGCTGTTGATGCACAGATAAAGGTGCTGTAGGTCAACATAGATATATTTTTGTATTTTTTTTTCTGAATTTTTACATATTTTTTGGGGATATTGAGCTCATCGTTGGAGATGATGAGCAGAGAGTCTTCGGCACTGTCTGATGACGGGGGGCAGTGTTGACAGCACCGGAGACAGTGCCAAACGACGTTGACAAATGATCTGTCAACGTTGATGGCAACCATCCTTCAAGAAGAGGAGACGCACAAAGTAAAACAGTAGCAAACAGTATAACACACAAACAAACCAATCGATAATTTCGAGGACAAAAAGCGCGAGGAAAGACCTCGATCTATAAACAGATTTCGGAACCGCGGACGACAGCCTCTACCAAAGGGAAGTAAAGGGTAACCGATCAGTTCCCACAACAGCGTCTATTTCCTTCTGTGCAGCCGTAACCCACTCAGGGTAACGAAAGCAAGCAAACACGGAGGTTTGTAAAGATGTAGCACTTTGAAGTAAGTAGAAAAATATAAGGAGGTCGTGGAGTATTCGCTAAACAAGAAAAAAGATCGGTGATATATTGAATACAGTAAAATCCCTCGACAGAGTACGGTTGAACGCCTTCAGGTCTGTTCTTCTCTAGTAAATTCAGCAGCCCATCTTGGAAGACGATCCTTGATTAACTTCTTTCCGTAACGACGAGAAGAGATGTATGCGCGCGTAGACATACCGGATGCCACGGCCTCGTCGATCAGCTTCTTGTATATGACATCTCTCGCTTCCAAAATTCCTTTGCACAAACTCTCTATGGCATTGGCCCAGAAAGTAGGTCCAAATAGGGAAATACATTGACGATACCAGCTGAAGGAGTTGAAAAGAAGTGCCGTCTCATTGACCACCTCGCGCTGAGCACTCAGTGGCTAGTCTTCCCAATGTCATTGAGTTGAACTCACTTCGAGAATCTCTCCGAGATCTGATTCTTGGCCTGTTGGGCGGTGCATGCCAAATTCTGCCGTGAGGACTGAAATAGCCGCAAGTCTATCGGAAGTAGATGAGATATGTTTATTGTATAGACAAGTGTAATATACAAACGCATATGTTTGAACCACTCTGAACCTTCATCATCCAGTAGTCTCTGGACATTGAGAGTTGCTTCGAATTCCTAAAGGAGTTTTATCTTGCTGGCCCGTACATTGGACATAACTCCAGCAGTCAGCTTCCGA
This sequence comes from Termitomyces sp. DKA64, assembly GCA_017657295.1. Lineage (NCBI taxonomy): Eukaryota > Fungi > Basidiomycota > Agaricomycetes > Agaricales > Lyophyllaceae > Termitomyces > Termitomyces sp. DKA64. Next base: position 19,136 of record JAGGAV010007840.1, on the reverse strand, counting down.
GCAATGGTGAGATTTCGACCTTCTCTGGATGTAACCCATTTGACCTCCGCAGGGTCTGGATTATAGCGCTTATATTGGCAATTGAGCCAATGATCAATTCAAGATGCGGATCGAGGAATCTGTGACTGACGACAATATAGTGCACAACCGGACGTGATGAATGTTCGGCTGCGCGCTTAAGTTTCTTCCTGTCCATCCGTGGGCTGGTTGGTTGCGAGGGCTGTCGGCGTGACCTACTCCCTTCACGGATACAAGTCTCCGTGGAGGGGAACGGTCTAGACTTAGAGTTAGGAGTGCAGGGCGAGAATTTTTGACATGTTCAACAACTTTGAGCAAGTAGTCAGTCAGCATAGTATATGACACCCCGACCTGGACACCACGGAACCTTCTCATTGGTAACTCACAATCGACGAGTCGCTCAAATTCGTGGTCAGCCCTGGTCAGCCTTGCTAGAGTTTTCTAGCTTTACACACCTAGAGGAAAGTTCAATCAAATCATCAATCATCCGTTAGCTAATCAAGCCTGAATTTGTGGATAATCTTGTCCCTCGGCTTTTCTTCACCCTAGTCACTCATCCATTCATCGTCGTCTAGCAAAGATGAGCAAAGCCGACAAAGAACAGGGTTCTCTGATTGATCAAGATGAACTGCAATTGGTAATGACCTTCAGGCTTGTCCTGGGATCGATCCTACGCATTGTGAAACGTTTTTCTGGTCGACGTATTCACGGGTGCTAATCCCTCTGTTTTTTCGTTACAAATTGTATCTTCGCCGTGAAGTACTTCGCGGTGCAGAGACAAGTCTCGATCAGACGATCAGAGCGGATCTAGATCACACCGCTCGAACCGTTCGAACCTGAACAACACTCACCATGCATAGGGAGGCCCTCAGTACCGCCACCGCAAGGGGTTCTGAACAAAAGGCTAATACATTTTTTAGCGTAACCTTGGTTATAAACAGGTAAGTGATATCGTCAGTTCATGTTCTGTTACATATTTGTCTCTTTCAGCAACTTCATCGAACGTGGCATTTAATTGAAAGCTTTTGTGCCAGTTTCTGTGCTTTGAACTTTGTTGGAGGCGTCAGGTATGTCTCCGTTGTATTCGCTTGGTCTTTCGTTTGACAAATATGGAATAGGTCCGTTCTTTTCTTGGGTATTTTAGCAGGAGGGCCAGCGGCCATATGGTATAACATATTATCGCTCCGCCTCCAGTCCTTTTAACTATCGTATAGGTCATCTTACATCATCACTATAGTCTTTATGACGATCACCGCTGCAGTACTTGCAGAAATATGTTCTGCCCTTCCTTTGAGTGGCTCCATCTATATCTGGGCTGCTGAGAGCGCCGGTCCAAAGTACGCTCGGTTTTTTGGTTTTATTGTCGCTTGGTGGTCCTGTACTGCGTGGATGACATTTACTGCTGGCAATTGTCAAGTATGGTGAACTTTTTTTTTCTGTGCTCGACAAGCTTGAACATGAATTAGACAACGGCAAACTATATTGTTTCTCAACTTGTCGTGTGGGAAGTTGATTTTCCCGGTGGTCTCTCGAATGATAATGTCAAGTGGAGAGCTTTCATTTGGGCGGTTTCTGAAGCGATATTGCTAATTTCTGTTGCCATTAATTACCTTCCTCCACGGCTTTATTCTCTTGTGTTTAAGTTTTCCTTCACCCTTATGATGCTTGATTTTTTCCTTTGCCTGATTTGGCTGCCAATTGGCGTTTCAAAGACATATGGCTTCCGCACTGCGGGCGAAGTATTTACTCAGACTCGTGCGTATCCAAACTCAAAGGTTGCGCATACATGATCTCATAACCATCCTTTGCTAGATAATGGGACTGGAGCATCTGCTGGATGGAATTGGATACTTTCTTTGTATGCATTCATTGGCCAAAGAATGCGGCTATCGCGCTCAAAAGCTTTCTAGCCTTTTCACAGCTGGGACGATGACTGGCTTTGATGCCTCGGGTCACATTGCCGAAGAGACCAAGAATGCTAGGATGGTTGCTGGCAAAGGGATTCTTACCAGTGCCATCGCAACTGGCATCATGGGCTTTATCACTACTATCCTCTTTTTGTTCTGTACACCCGATTATGATACCTTGTTCTCACTCGGCGCTCCGCAGCCATTTGTTCAACTTTATGCGTTGGCTCTTGGAAAAGGGGGAAGTGTTTTCATGACTATCATTGCCGCCTTGGGGCTCATCATGGTTTGTCACTCTTCTTTCTTGTGCTTCTTCTGCTGAGTCAAGGAAAATACAGAATACAAGCATCGCTATTGTTGCTGCCTCTCGTCTTGTTTTTGCTGTCGCCCGCGATGGTGTGCTTCCTTTGTCCAGCTGGATCGGTAAAGTCGACTCTTCAGGTCAACCGAGGCACGCTATTACGGTCATCTATATTTTTGGTGCTTGCATTCTCTGCACGATCTTGCCTAGTCAGGTCGCTTTCACGTCGTTGGTCTCTGCGGGCGCAGTCCCTACCATCGCTGCATATGGTCTCATATCTCTGTTACGTTTGATGATGACACCTGGCCGATTTAAGTCGTCATATTTCTATCTTGGAAAGTTCGCCATCCCATTTTACATTTGTGCGGCCGCTTTCAATGCTATTGTTTTCTCTGTGAGTCATCTATGTATTCCTTGCCTTGTAGCTGTATTTTGATATTCATCGAAAGGTAGAGATTTCTCCCTTCTTCTTCCCTGTGACTGCTGAAACATTCAATTTTGTTAGTCTTTTTCTTGCTTATCATCATCTAGCTTCTGACCCCTGCATGCTTAGGCCTGTGTCATCTTTGGTACTGTTACCATCTTTGGTATTACCAGCTGGTGGTTAACTCCTGAGGGAAATTGGTTACCTCGTGATATCATTCTGAAGGCTTTGGCAGAAGTTGATGCTTAGCAAGGAGAAACTAGCATATCTTCAAATTGAACAGATAGTTTAATTTTATACTGGGCAATGGATGGGAAGGTTGACTTTTTTTGGAGTATGTATTGCTGACTGATTCATTAAATATTCTAGTGAATATAGAAGTGAAATTCTTTGGAGCATACAAAACTGATTCTGATGTATTAGTATCCTTCACAGGTCATGTTTAAATAGTTTTGCAGAAGATATGGAAGGTGTTGAGATGATGCCAGTTGCTAAATGCTAACAGTATGAATGCTAAGAAAGAGACAGTAGGGTAAATGCTAATGCCTTAGTAGTTGCTAAAGACAGCCAAGGATGCTTAATGGGCGGTAGAGTCAGTGGTGCTAAGATCTTGAAGTCACTAACAACAACAAAGCTGGACAAGGATAACTGTTTGGGTAAACCTGCAACAGATTGTTAAGGGCTAATGTAAACATTAGCAAAGGAGTAAACAGATGGTAGCAAAAATGAGATAGCTAGCTGTAAGTGCCAGTGCTAAACACTGGCAAAACAAGAAAGTACCTATAGGTGATACTCGTCTAGATGAGGTCATTAGGACCTGGAAAAGAGCTTCTAAGCATAGTGGTGAGCTGAGATATGATGGGGAACTATGGCTTGATTCTTTGATGTGGGGTAAGTACAAGATTGTGCTTGACTTCCAGCAAAGTCAAATAGTGGTGAACAGCCAGGCCATGCCAACTGTTTGTGAGAAGGCAGATGGTGCTGATAGCCATCTGCATGAGCAGCAGTTTACTGTGAAGCCTCAGAAGAATCTTGAGGCCAAAGGGCTTCATAGAGGGCATGGAAAGCCTACTATGAAGGAGGTGAAGGAAGTCAAAGTCCAGCTGAATAGTCTGCCAGCAGACTATCCAGCTTTCCTTCAGTGAATCAGAGCATCAGGATACTCTGAAGGGAGGAAGAGTTCAACAGAGAAAAGACAAAAAACAAAGAAAAAATGCAAGAAGCAAAAAATACAAAAAGTCAAAAGGCTTGCCTGCTAATCAAGAGGCAGAAAAGCAGACAAAAGCAACAAAAAGCTTGTTGCAGAGCTTAAAATGACATGCTGATGTTCAAGAATGTCATTTTTGTTGAAAGTCAAGGTGGAGGACCTTGTGACTGATGAGGAAGAATTCAAACCCCTGTTACTACCAGGCTGTGATGCTTGCAATAGTGTGCAAAGTCTCTGCCATCTATCTGTCTAGTACTTCCAGTTGCAATAGACTGGGATACAACCTCAGAATACCACAAATAATGAAGCTTTATAACATCTGCCATGTCTGAATGGAGTCAACACAGTTGCCACATGTAAGGTGATAAGACCCATTTGTTGCTGAGCACTGCTACTGACATCTCTGACTATCTTATCTCATGCAGCACCTAACTTGGACATAGCATGGGACTTTGTGTTTTCTCAACTCTGATTTTGCAAGTCATGCACAAGTCACATGATCCATCAAGTGGAGTCTGGCCCTTGGGTCTAGGACATGATTGGGACCTCAGCCCTAGTGACAATTGCTAGTGACATCATTTAGTGACACTAGCACTCCACTTTTCTTGACACATCTAACAAAGGACATGTGACCATTTCTTACCTTCCATTCCTAGTGTCTCTCTAAAATGTTTACAGACATATATGATTGGTGTTCTATATTTCATAGACCTTGGTGTTTGGTATGCACATATTTTTTTTGACACTTGTTATGCAGATTTTCTTGACATCACATACATACACCTTCAACCCTTGGTAACCATACTGACACTTGGTATGTATTCTTGACATTTTGGCAGACGCCATTTTCTATTCTAACACTAATAAACATAACAGCAAACTACCTTTCCTTCTTGAATACTATACTTGTGAATAGTATAAATACCCTCTGTACATATCTAGTCAAAAAAAATGAAGAAGTATCTTCCTCCAACTACTAGGCTTCAGATCTTTCTTTTGTACACCCTTGTCATTGTTAATGGCTTAGTGACAAGCACCAGCAACCTAATTTTGTTATAGTGTGGGTACCACCTTAGGGTACTCTTTAGCATTATTCATCTTAGCAAAGCTAGCAACTATGGCTAGTGATCAGTATTGCCTCTTTGTTTCCATTCATACTGACCTCACTCACTCCTTATTCCCCCATCTTCTGTCCATTGCTAGGCCTTCACATTGACCTTAGCAATTTATCCATTAAAGTCCTCCTCCTTAGCACTTCTTTTGTCTTCCTCCTTTTCCCTTTATTCCTCCCTTCTCTTAGTGACCCTCTACTTACATCATTACCAATAACATTTCAATTGCTAGGTATTTACCTCTTAGCAATCCACCTTTCCCCTTTTTGTGACCTTTGTTAGCAGCCCCTTTTATCTTCATCTTTCCCCCTTTTTGTCTCCCAGTGGCTTAGCAACCCTTTGCTACTGACTAGCAACTTAGGCTAGCAATAACAACTTCCCCACACTAGACCTCTTCACACCATTCCCAGTTTGCTCTTATTTTCTAGGACAGTTACCAACTTTCCCTTACACATTTATTCCTATTGTCAGCTACCCCATCTGGTTGCTGTGTTTTTAGATCCTTTTCCTGCACAGCAGCTAGGCAACTTAGGAGCACATCAAAGGTAAATGCTCTAGGATAGCTGATAATGACGAAATTTGTCAACCATTGAAAATAGTCTTTGACAGTGCAGACAACAGTGAAGAAGAGTTATGTGCACTCAGGAAATGGTGTACTCCTCAAGCAGAATAAGAAATCATCTTTCCCTTAAAAGGAAAGATGAAGACACAGCAGAACATCTAACCAAGGAAGATGTGCCAGTAATAGATACATATAAATACACTTGGAGATGATAAGGGGGTGTCATTCTTAATTGTGTCTGTTGTGCTGATGTACATTGATCACTATATGCAGTGTGCTGTCCTTCTCTGGTATACATAGCAGAGGGGTGGCCTGCAAGGCTGTACACATGATCCAACACTGGGCATACAAGTATCAGTTGGTCATGTCATGCAGCTGTTGCTGTAATGCCATAGAACAATGGAATAAGTGATACTTGTATGGTTTTTTGTCATCTACAAGTTTAATTTCATGGTTAACCTTGCACCAAGGGGGCCCATGGTCTCATTAGCAGTGTCAGTAAACTCTTCTTGCCATTGCTATCACAACCAGGGAATATATGTCAGTAACATTATGCAGACTGATGACTGCAATGTACCAGTCACCTTCTAATGGCTTATGATGTCAATATTCTGTAATGTCATAGAAAAAGTTATGCATGTCTACTTGGATGATATATTCATCACTTCAGATAGTATTGAGGAACATGAAGAACATCTCAATGTCATGTTCAAACAATCAAGGAGAAACTTGCTGTTCCTCAAGTGGAAGAAATATGAACTTTATATGCCCAGTGTAGATTTCTTGAGACACATCATCAGTCATCAGAGTATCCATCCAGATCAGGACAAACTAGACTGCATTCACAAATAATAAGTTCCAAAAAGTTACAATGACAACCAACATTTCACCACTTATACCAGGCCATTGATGACAATGACTCAGAATGGCACACCATGTTATTGATGCTCCATACACCAATGCTGCTTTGGCAATGATCAAGTATACATGTGATTGAATGCTAGTCATACACCCAATCAATCCTCAACAAGACAAGCCCATCTGGCTTATTGTAATGCATCTAGGACTGGAGTTGGAGCATGTATGGACAGAAACCTGCAGACTGGCAGGCTTCATGTGAAAAAAAAAATTCACAAACATGCAACAAAACTATGCATTTCACAGACTGGAAATGCTGGCAATATTTGACACTCCTCAAGTGAGAAGATCAACTCATGGGTTATAAGATCCATGCTATTACAGATTAAAGAGCCTTTGAGTTCTTTGAGACTCAAGCAACTCCATTGTCAATGCCAATGGCAGTGGGTAGACAGTATGACTTTGATATTACTTATGTCATTAAAGAGTTAAATAAAGTAGCTGATTTCCTGCTGCATTAATTTGAAAGTGACACAGTAAATAATGATCATGACATTCATGACTATATCAATGTAGACATCTGCATTGATCTATAAGGAGACAACCTTCACTATTGGCAATATGAGGAAGTCAAAGACAATGTGGAAATTTAGGCTATGTATGCACATGAATGCTAACATAACCACTGCTTGCTTGAACAACAGGAGGAACAGGACATAGAAGCTCATTAGGTGCATTGATCTGAACCACCCATTTAAGCAAGTCTTTCTTGTCCAGTGGCAACTGGGGAAAGAAGTGAAGATGAATTAATAGAAGATAGGACTGTTGCTGAAGTAGTGGAGGAAAACCCTCATCCACCACTTAATTGTGACAATGACAAATTTCATATCCACTAAGAATATAGCTGTGATGCTATGTTTGCAGCCATTTTAGCTAACACCTTAGACATCTCCAGAGCTTCCTGGACTTCTTCCACTTGCTTCTCCAACTCTATCTTGATACTTCCTAATTCCTGGAATTCATATGGAGTACCTGTAGGTGCATGTCTTTGTCATGTCCACCTAGTAAGGACTTGCCTAGTGAATCCAAGCCCCCATGGTCAGCAGAACCTGACAGTCCACATGAAGTTTCTTATCAGGATAACAAACCTTTGGAAGTGGTTGCTGCTAAAGATAACTTCAGCAAAATTGCATTGGCTGTTTGGTTTGAAGCTAATCAGAAGTTTTCAATAACAATACTACATATCAAAAGTTTCCAATCAAATTTATCTATGATGCATCCAAGCAGAGTTGAAAAGAGCATCAAAGAGTAATAGCTACTGGCAGAATGCATTTTTCTTCACCTGTACAAGAAGAACAATTTCAAATGCTGTTAACTGTTATAACAGATGCCAAACATAGGCTGAGTTGAGAATAGTCAATGGTATTGAATAAACAACTTATAAAGAACCATACAATGCCTGTGTTCCTAAAAGATGATGCAGAATGGATACATTGTTTGAATGAAGCTGCTCCAATGCCAATTGGGATGACTCTTCAATCATTGTTTTGTACTATTTTACTTCATTGTGCTTTGACTACTCCTGAAAACCTGTGTAAATACTTTAAACATAACATCTGTGATAATTTGAAGCAAAGACTGGAAAATATGAGGCAGTATAGAGGTCTAGTATTTGAAAAAGAAAGAATATATGACTGTGATCTTTATCTCATCAATGAGGCTAATACAATCTGGAAGAACTTTGATAGACTTTTCAATTATGCTTTTGCCTACAAGACCTTCTGAAAATGAAATGTAGAATGATATTCCTGACAACTGGCTGTTACATGATGAACTGAATTATTATGTTAAAGAATTGATAAGAGTTGATGAAAATAAAGCCAAGTTCAATGCTGAGCATTTACATGTCTTTGATGCAGTCATGAACTCTGTCAATAACAACTCTGGAAAAGTGGATTTTATTCACAGTGCAGGTGGATGGGATCAAACTTGGCTGCAGCTAAATATTCTAATGGACATTTTTCATTATATGTAGCATCATCTGGAATTGCAGCTCTATTGCCTGAAGGTGGTCACCCTTTAAATTACCAATTCCTGCTCTTGACACATCAGTGGCAAATATCAAAAAAGGAACAAATTTGCCCATCTTATTATGAGAAAAACTTATAATCTGGGATGAAGTTCCAACACAACATAAAAATGTTGTTGACTGTGTGGTTTGTGCTTGCAGAGATGTTCTAGATAATGATCTTCCACTTGGTGGAATCACTATTGCTTCTTTCAGCAATGGAAGATTATAGAACATCATTGAAGTGTTCTATTTATTTCAGAACATGTGATTGGAACAAACTCCTGAAAATATTGCTCATGCAGATTGGCTATTAGATATTGGTGCTGGAAGAAATCTTGGACCTGGAGAAGCTTTTGATTGCATCTACTTATTCTGACATTGCTTGTTATTATGATGATCAATATTATCTGGATCAAACAATCCTCTGATGCAAAAATTCTGATGTGAATGAAATTGATCCAAATGTTTTTCAAAAATTTCCAGGTCAAATTATGCAGAGTGCAGATTCTGTACATACTGAAACAGGCAATGTCAATACTTTCCCTCCACATCCTATGGAATATCTCGACTCCCTAACAGCAAGTGCATCATTAGCCAAATAGTTCTGGCTGGCACTCCAGTTATGCTTCTTCAGAATCTGGATCCATCTAAAGGTCTTTGCAATAGTACAAGATTGTTTGTAACTGATATTGATTAGGGCTGGGTCTCAGTCAGGGGTTTGTAGGCTTTGCCCCCAAAAGATAGACTTGTGCCTTCGGCATGGGGCATAGCTTGTTCACAACTAACAGGCCTTGACTGTGTGAAAGTCTCATAAGTGTTGCTTGTCAACTGTCACTATAATATATGCAGACTCTGCTATCTGTTTCCAGTAGATCTATTGGCAAGACTTTCTACAACAATCCCAACTGCTCAAACACGAAATAATACACATCAATCTCTCTTTCTTCCTGTAGTATCAACACCGTGCAAGCCCCAATTCCCATCATCACACCCTGCGCCTCCACCTTCCCTCCCCACTTCCTGAGTCCCACCCCCTCTCAACCTCCCTTTCCACCTCCTCCCTCTTCCTCTTATGCATCTCCTTCGCCATTTGATTGATCTCCTCCGTCTCCTGCGTGTCTGGAAACCCAATGTTCCAGTAGCCAGGCGGTGTCTTGGGCCGTTCCCAGTGGTGTCGATGCCGCGAGATTGCTTGGCGGTGTGAAATGATTTCATTTTCTTTGTCATATTGGTATGTGTGATGGGTGCTACTTCGATGAGAATCTGAGCTTGTGTTCAGGTTCTCAGGCTTGGATTTGGACTTGGGTTTGGATTTGAAGATGGACTTAGATCCTGAGCCTGAGCCTGAGCCTGAGCCTGAGCCTGAGCCTGAGCCTGAGCCTGAGCCTGAGCCTGAACCGTGCCGCAGACAAGGATGGGATGATGGCTTGATGGGAGTGGAGAGTGGAGAACGCCATAGAGGTGCTTGTAGCCGTTTCGGGAGGGGACCGACGGCTTCGTAATACTGAAGATCTATTAGCTTCACTTCAACTTTCGAAAGAAGCAAAATAAAAACGCACATCGCGACAACACTCACAATCCCCCGCCACCATCTGCTTTCTATCCCTCTTCCCCCTTACAACTTCGTCATACTGGAAATCACACCCCCCGTTCCGGGAAGGGTCAATCTCGAATTGGGCGTTGATGGCCGTAGTATCTTTAGGCCTGTCGTTGGAATTTCATGAGCAACTGGACGACAGGAAAAGGAAAAAGAGAAAATGGGAAGCTTACGCGGTGGCATTTTTACCGTACCTCCCACGCCCTTTGTACACCGAGTAGTCTTCAATCCGTTTCTGGGCCATCGAAGGCATCGATGAGGGTATCTTGACGTCCACTCTTTCTTTATCCTTCCTTCCTTCCTCTTCCTCCTTCCCTTTCCACTCCTTCTCCCGCGTCACAGGCAATTTCGGTTCAGACAGCGTCGTCACCCGATTCTCACCCTCATTCTCCTCCTCATCAGCCCTCCTCACCTTCCTCGCCCGTAAACTCTCCTCGTCTCGGCTCGACACCACCCTTCGGTTGCGCGGAAACGCGGATCTGGCAAGAAGGTTCGGCCCATCTTGAGTTTGGGCTGGAGCTTGAATTTGTGACTGTACGAGTGAAGCCTTAGCCGGACGCGTGGGATACGGGGTCGGATCGAGGAATGGTAGCGAGAACACTATAGGAAAGATGAAAAAAGCACAAAGTCAATGAAAGACTTCGCTTGTTAGCCAAAGAAAACGCACTCTGACTTTGAGAATCCGGTTCGGTTTCTGATGACAAGATCGGTGCTGGAGATGTAGGTATAGCGGAGATGGTATGCCTAACCTGGGGTGGGGATGCGGGTATGACGGCGGGAATGGCATTGTCCTCGACGACTGAAAGTCGGTCAGTGGGGGTGGCAATCGTTTCTAGACAGATAGAGGACGTATACCTGGGGAATCTTTGTGCGTCTCTGATGTAGCCTCAATATCCCTCCTAAGTGGTGACCTTAGCTACGCGTTCAGCCACCTGCCGGATTGAAAATATCAAGACGGCAAAAGGACGTACCCGATTTCAATTTGCTGCGCGCTGTGACTGTGAGTACATGTGCTTAGAGGGCGTGCGACGGTGACGGACTCGAAGATGAGTGGCTTTCTTGAGGGGGTGCTGTTGAAAACCGATACGGTAGGTGAGAAAGAAGACACTTTCGCTTGGCCAACCGAGTCGAGGAGTTTATTATGGAGAAGTTTAGAAACCGTCCCAACCACAGTCGGCGATGAACGGGGTAGAGCAGTATTCACATCTACGGGACTAGGGGAGGAAGGCGGGTCTGAATCTTCATTACTCCGGAATATCGATAATTCTTGAGCCTTCAAGGGTAGAGAAGACGATAAGGCACCTTCGTTAAAGAGGTTAGGCGATGACGAGGGCGGCTTGGAATGTGCCACGACATCTAAAAGTTTATTTCGTAGCGAAGATATGCGATAGGCTGTTGACTGCGAGTGTGCAGGCGTGGATCGCGGCGGAGTGTGGTTCTCCTTGTTCTCAATCCCACCCAGAGGTGGTGGCCTGGAGAGCAAGGAAGGTGGAACTGTATCGAGAGGACATGCATGAGCAGATATTATCCAAGAAAACAAGTCATACCTTTGCCCTCCTCAATCTCCATTAACATCTTCTTCTTCAAACCAACTCTCTTCTGAAGCCTCTTCTTCTTCTCTTCCTCACTGATGTCTCCCTCGTTCTCCTTATTGGAACCCCCCTCTGTTTGCTGGCCCTCATCAAATATCCACTCTTTCACCTTCTTCCACCGTGCATAGTCGAGTTTGTATCGCTCTGCAGCGCGTTCTTTCACATCTAGGAGGTCGTCGTATCGGTCTTGGAGTAGTGCAAGTTCTTGTTCCAGGCGAGAGATAGTGCTTCCTGTCGAAGACGTGGTGGTTCTTCCAAAAGAAAAGAAAGAAAAAAGACGCGTCAATTCGGATATAAAGTATTCAATAGAATAAGTGCGACGACTTACTTGTTGTCGTCGTACTGACGCGTCTGACTCGCCTCCAGAGCATCTATTCGTTCCAATAGAGCTTTATTCTCAGCATGGAGCTTGTTGAGCTCTTCACTATTCCTATGGCACGGAACGTCAATGTTGAAATTGATCAAGAAAAACAGAAAATAAACGCCCACTTACCTCTGATCCCCCTCTAACACCCTCACACGCTCCCTCAACCCCTCATTTACCCCTCTCGCCTGCACCAGATCTTCCTCCAGCCTCACAATCCGCTCCAAACACTCTCGATACGACACTTCCTGCCCCGCAACATCGATAGCCATCTGGGCCTCGAACACGTCAAGGAACCCGAGCGACTGTGCGAGCGTGTTCCCCCGGTGTTGCGCTTCATAGTGCCGCTTGAGGCTCTCGGTGTTCGCATGTCGGAGACGCGCGATTTTTTGGTCTTTTTGAAAGAGTTCGCGTTGGTGTAAAGAAACGAGGAGGGCGTCGCGTGGGCGGTCGGTTTTGCTGGAGAAGGTTTCCATCGAGTTTATGGCATGGGAGTTGATTTGGGATGATGATGGGGACGCGGAGAGTTTGTTTGTTTTATGATTTCAATTGGCCGCTCTGAATGCGGATATTTCTGTTACATAATGTATTGGGCAAGTGTGATAAGGGGGGTTGCCCAGGGTTAATTCGGGCCAGAGATAGACGCAGGCATTGTTCCTTCCCTTTCACTCACCCTCGCTCATATCACATCTCTTCCATTGCTACATTCCCTTATATATCAGCGGGCATAGTTCGGAGCGACCTCGTCTCACACTGCGCTCGCAGGTAAGCTTTATATACTCTCGTAGTAAGTCGTCTCACACTGCGCTCGCAGCGCATGATCGATCGATTTGATATGTCGCCCACATTACATCACGCGTTTTCGTCCAAGAGATCTGTTGTCCTGCACCAGTGCATGCCCCTACCACCTAGATCTACAGACGGCCGCTTTGTCGGATCCTCTTCCCAGATCCCCAGCCCACCCCCCACTATGTCCACCAAGCTGTCAGCCCTCATCTCTTGTGAGGAATTCAGCACACTTCACGACTCCCATGGCAAACTTTCATCATTGATGAAAGAACTCCTTGAAAGACTGAATGGCTCACCTGCAGCACCATCCCCTAGCATTGTCCCAGCTGCTACAGTGCCTCAGACAGGAGGGGAGTTTGTGCCACCAATCTCTGGCACATGCATCAATGGTGCATCATTATCTGCTGCCTCTCTTTCCCTTCACACCTGTTTCCCTGATGTCAATGCAGTGGTTATCATGGTGATTGTCACCCATGAGTTCAAGGCCATGGATCTGCACAAGCTTGACCCTACAAACCACAACAAGGAAACTGCCTACATGTTCAATGGGTTGATGAACCAGTTCAAGGTTAGCCATTGTGTGGCTAAGGAGTACAAGACCCCCTTCACTGTCCTCATCTCCCTCCAAATGTATTTCAACATCCTCTCATTTCACATCAACAATGCATCAGCTACAGGAGTTTTCTACAAGTATACAGCCCTCCTCCTAAAGCTCATTTGTGGAATATGAATGGACTGTCATCTACAAGTACCACACAGTGTTCTTCAATCATTGTCATGCTGAAATGGCCACAGGCGATTACTTGCAATGGGGAAAGCAGGACAGTGACTTGCTTTCTGAGCATGTCCATGGCCACTGCAAAGCAGCACCTGCCAAGCAACAAAGGGGCACTACAGGGGCAAAAACAGCATCCAACCTCACAGATCCTTGCAGGAAGTTCAATGATGGTAAATGCCCTAACTCTTCCTGCCCATGGAGCCAGCCTCACTCATGCTCAACATGTGGGAAGGCTGATCATGGCCAACACCAGCACAAGGACTAGTGTACAGGCTGGGTGAGTCCCCATCCCACCCCTTTGGCTCACCCAAGCCTACACTTGGGCAAAAACACTCAATCAACTGGCTTCATCACATTGGACCCCATAATCCCTGATCTCCCCCTGCCCCTTCTATGCCCCAACACCTCACCTTGTGCTAATGCCCCACTACTCAATTCCTACACCCTTCCTTGCATCTCAATGACCCTTCACAATCATGCATGGGAGCACTACTTACATGATTATCCTGACCATATCCTTGTATCTACATTGCTACAAATAATACAGTGTGGCACCAACCTTGGATTTGAAGGTGACTGAAATCTAAGTCAGCAGTGCTCCAACCTAAAATCCACATTCACCAGCCCTTCTGTCATTTCCTCCCTGACCAATGACATCACTGCCCAGGTTGCCAGTGGCTGAACACATGGCCCATTTACCTCCCTGCCTTTCCACAACTTTCATGCCTCTTCCATCAGTGCCATCACCTGCAAATGCTCAACCAAAACTTGCCACATCCACCACCTTTCTTGGCCAGAGGGCAACCCTGTCAACAATGGGATCTCAGATACAGAGGCATCCATAGTGTATGACATGGTTGATTGGGCCATTGCCAATCTAGTAGGATCAGGGCCAGGCTTTCTGATGCTCAAACTAGACCTCAAATCTGCATTCTGCCACATTCCAGTCCACCCAGAGGATTGGCCACTCCTTGGCTTTGAATGGCTGGGGAAGTTCTACCACAACATAGTATTTGTGTTTGGAGGGCATTTGGCCCCATACATATTCAACTTATTTGCCAAAGCACTGCACTGGATCCTCCAGTGCAACATCCCAGCATGGGTTCACCACTACCTCAACAACTTCCTCAGCATCTTTTCCCCCAGCACCCCCCACCACATCATAGATGAGTCCTTATCCTGGGCATTAGACCTCAGGACCCAGCTTGGTCTAACCTTTCAGCCAGCAAAGGTCACTAGGCCCAACACTACCATCAAGTTCTTGGGCTTGGAACTTGACTCAGTAGCTATGGAGGTTCACCTTTCCAATGGGAAACTTGTATACCTTCAGGAGCTCACATTCTCATGGCTAATTTGCCACTGTTGCAACCACTGCAAGCTCAATGAACTCACTGGCTTCCTGCAATTTATCTCCCAGGTAATCCCCACAGCTCACACTTCCCTCTGAGGACTGTATGACTTCACCACCACATTTCCCCTCAACCCCTTCTCCACTTGCCACATCACAAAGGCAGCTTGCCAGGACATCCTACAGTGGGCCTCTATAGCCCCCATTTGGAACAGAGTTTGCATATTATCCCCAAAATGGGAGAGAATCAACATATTCACTGATGACAGCAGTGCAAAGGGCCTGGAGGGGCACTTCAGGTCAGAATGGTTCTTAGCATGGTGCCCTCACTGCCTTCACCACAAACACATCCAAGTCAAGGAGATGTATGCAGTAATCTATGCAATCCAGTGCTGGAGGGACTGCTTCAAGGGGTGTCACATTGTTTTCCATGTCAACAATGACACCATCTTCAATGCAATACAAAACAAGTCAATTCAATCTGCAGTCACAATGAACCTTGTGAGGCACTTACTCACCTTTGCCTGCCACCTTGATTTTTCATTTTCTTCTGAATGGCTCTCCTCTACTAATAACTTGATTGCTGATGCTGCTTCTTGATTCTTTTTTTTCTGCATGTTCAAAATTGCCCTGGTGACCATCCAGATTCAAACAATAGCCTGGACCCCCCTGACAATCAGGAGATCCTGAGTACCAACCAGATCAAAAACAGGCCCTGGATCAATGTTTTGGTGGAAACACAGGAGCAGCAATGAAAAGAGGGAGCATACATTATGTGTGATGAGCACAGCCACTTCATCAATGACTGCCCTAAATGCCAGGTCATGAGATGTGCCATCTGGACCATTGATGGGGATGACTACAAGTACCAGTTTACAGAAAATGACCCTGCAGTCTGAGCCCCAAAGATACCACACATGGCAGATCAGACTGCTATACCTCCTCCACCCTGGCTAAAATCTCTCCACACAACAGCAATCTCTCCCAGACACCCTATTGGTATATTACCCCTTGCTTCCCACCTGCTTCCTCACCCTCTATGCCATCCTCCCATTGTTCTGTGACTCCACATCCTCAAGCTCCCTTGACTCTGGACCACTAACCTCATATTGACTGGTTAAATCCCACATCCCACCTTGATCAGAATGCTTTGGCATCTCTGAGGCCCACTCCCTGCCCTGTCTTACCACTGCCCAAAGTCTCAGAAGACTCCCCTGGCATTCCCCATAACTGGTACAAAGGCCTGGACTTCAGTAGGTGTACTCCTGATGGCCCTGGCACTCCAGTTGGGCCCCTAACACCTCTGCCAAGCTCAGGACCTCCACCAACAACACTTGGAAACCCTGGAGAAACTTCTCTGGTGTCCCTGCCAAGCCCCAGGATTTCCACCAGCAATGCCCCACCAAACTCCAGGACCCCCAGGACTAGCATATACTGACAACAGTAATGGGCACACCCCCCACCTTTGGATTCACTAGGGATGCAACTTGCCCAACAACCCCCTATGTTTCTTTCTCATTTCTATATTCCCTATACAGTCTAAAAGAGCATCTTAGAACCATCAAGAAAAATATAATACATAACTACACATGCAAGATGGGACAGATAACATGGTATGATATAGCAAAAGTCTCAGAAACCTACTCTAAAATCCCCCTCACCCCACCTCCTCTGGAGCCCTCCTCTCTATTGCCACTACTGCCAGGTCCATCTTCATTTGGGCCACCATAGTGGCCAGAAGCTCCTCATGCCATGGCAATGCCTCCCCAATATCCACCACCACCTCCCACCATGACCCTGGGTCCACCAAATTCCTTTATCAATAACTCACCAGTAGCCACCCCATTTGCTCCGTCTCCTGCTCCATCTCCAGAGGAAGATTCCTGAGCAACCTCCCCATGCCATCCTGGATCAAGGCAAAGGGCATGGATGCCCTATCCAGAAGAATTCAGTGTTTGTGGACTCAACCTGAAAAAAAAGGTACAGGGTTAGCAGCAGAAGGGCTGAAACAAGGGAGACACTCACAAAGAACTCCTCCTTACCCTGAAGCCACTTCATTGGCAAGCCACTCCTCCCTTCTCTGTCCCTTCTCAACCTTTGCCCTCACCGCTCATGCCTTGGGGACCCCTTGCTGCTTGATTGCCCCTATGGACTGAACCTCCAACTGCCCCAATCACTCCTGCAATCCCTGAACCTCCAACACATGTTGGGATGCCATTGGAAGGGTGGCCTTATAGTCCTGCCATGCCGCATCCCTGTCTGTCTGCATTCTCCTCTGCTCCTCCCTTGCCTGCCAAAGTTCTTTCCCTCACCTTTGGAGCTTCTCATCCTTACCCTGGAGCTCCCCCTCCTGCTGCTGCAGCTGCCCCATCAGCTCCTCCACACAATGGCAAAGGACCTTGACTATGGACAATGCTGGGGACTCTGGAGGGCACAGAGCAGGCCTCACTAAGGCCCCTGACTCAGGAGAATACTTGTGGAGACCCAGGGGCCTGCCATCATTGTGTCACCCCATGGCTGCTTGCTAAGCCGTGCCTCTCCCTTCACCTGCCCCATAGAGGCCCTACCTTTCCCCAGGGCACCTGATCTCCTCCCCACCCTCCTGCCTGTGATGGATCCTCACCCTTGCCCAACACCCTTTCCCTCCACCCTGCATCCAGCCACTCCATGACCTATGCCATCTCCCAACTCTGCTCCATGACTATATATGTGGCCCACCAGTCCTGCAAGATGGAACATTTGTTGTGCCTAATACAACATGGGAGACAGACTGCAGAATCCTGGCAGGATTCCAGCATGGGCTCTTTGATCTCACACTGCTCCCCATGTTGTGTGCAAAGGACACACTAAAGACTGGGTCAACTAAGTGGAAAGCTCAAATGTTCTTACACTTACTAGAGCCTCTGCTTCACACCACTCCTAAGTAGGGGGGGGCCTGCATCCACCCCACTGCCTCTGCAAACTGTTCAGGTGTCACCTCCAACTGCAGCACCCTCTGCTCCTGTGGAACCACCTGGGCCATCCCTGGACCCAGTATCAACCAAGAGGGATGAGCCACATACAATGAAGCCAAGTGAGCTGGTTGCCCTGAGGAATTGGCCTTGGCAGAACTTGTAGAAGGGCCAGCCATTGCCTGGGACAGTTCTACCTGACTGAATCAGTAACCATAGAGCCACAGGGGCAATGCACTTATGCTGACAGTATATAGCATTGACTTTTTGCCTATTTTGGTGCCAGTTAAACTCCTCCCAGCAACATTCATAGTTCTCTCACACTTCAACACAATTCTTGTCCAATGGGGGAGGAGTTGGGGAAGCAGAAGATGAGGACAACAAAGGGGATGATGACATGGGAAAATCATTAAGGAAAGTGAAATGTGCCCTGACCTTTTTATTTTCTCCTAAAAAGCTTCTAGGTCAGGAAGCCATCATACTTTGACTTTGATTCCCATGCCACCACCAACTCCAGAGATCTCCCTGCATCTCAAAGGATCTCAACACTGAAGGGGGGGGGTGATGTCATGACCTGTCTCCAGACCCCCACCTCACCTCAGACTTTGTCCAACCAAGTCCAGCAAGCCCCAGAGCACATCCTCCTCCTCCTCCAATCCCTATGACCCTCTCTTATCCTTGGTGCCTGCTCTGGCAAACTCCAATGCTTCTCTGGAGATCTCCAATGCTTCTCTGGCAAACTTTGGTGATTCCAGCAGACTCTGACAGCATTTCTTGCAGACCCTATCAAGCCCCCCAATCCTTTCCAAGCTCCTGGGCACCCCCTACATCTCTCCTGACCCCAGCCTACACTGCTGACTTGCTCCCTTGATCTGCCCAATTACTCCAGAACTTCTCACCAACTATGGCATAACCTGAGTTCCCATCAGTTCCCACCATCTACAGCCCACATCCCCATCAAAATACCACCACAGCCTGCCAACTGATCAGAACTGATACCTGGCAGCCCCACATGTCTCTGTTGAGTCCCACTGTCACACCAGCAATCCCTGGAAGAGGTCTAGTAGCCAGTATATAAGCTGTAGAACTGTATCTGTTACAGTAGCCTTGATATTACCTGAGTTACTGTTTTGTTTCTTGTGTTTCCATCTCATTGTTCTGTCTCATCAGTTTTGATCTTATCAGTTTTGATCTTATCAGTTTTGATCTTATCAGTTTCCTTTCTTGTCTCATCTCCATCTCTATCTTCTAAGTCTC
>JAGGAV010007839.1:0-45245 GCA_017657295.1 Termitomyces sp. DKA64 | reverse complement strand
ACACTGCTATTGTTCAGTCAGAGGATATTCTATCCTGCTGACCAGCTTATATACTACATCCATAGCTATGCTATGACTAATGTTATATGTAGTAAGCTGCCTGGGTATGCCAAGCAGTAATTATTAACAATATGTCAAAAGGGGAAATAGGGTCCAATGACTATGAAGGGCTGACTAATACTATCTGGAAGGTGTAGGGGCTCAGCAGCCAGTCAGTCAGTAATGCTAGAGATGATGCTGTTTCTATGACTAAGGCCAGATAGAGTCAGAGTTACCTATCAGTGTTACCTAACAGAGTCATCCCCTTACAGTCTAGGAGGCATTGCCACTGGGAGCATGGGAGTGTCCTCCATCACACTGAGTACTCAATGGTAGAACCTGAGGGGCAGCCTTCCCAGTGACTGTGGGAGAACCTCAGGGATGTCCCACCATAAGTACTCTCATAGGAAGTATGGAGGGAGACCTACAAAGGTTGAGGGCCACTACATAAGCATGGTTTGGGCCCACCTTAAGGACATGCAATTTCTCAGTGGGCTTGAAGTGCTTTCTCCTCTCAAGCTCACCATATGCCTTTGAGAGGGCATCAAGTTGAGTATGAACCAAAGCAGGACATCCACTGGTATGTTTCTGCTGCAGGTGACAACTTGTTGAGTAGATCTCATTGGGATGGGGAAATAGTAGCTTGAAGGGATGGTGGGATACAATATGAGACAATCAAGTTTGAGTTTGGTACGGGCATTGGTGATACAGATGCAGGAACATGAGAAGAGAGAGGGGGATTTGTATGGAGTGTCATGGATGGAGTCATATGTTGTACCATCATTAGATTATGCATCATTGTGCTTGTTATTGCTGTCAGGTTCAATTGGGACTCATCACCTGAAACCTGCATACTCTTGTCTGCCATGAAAGGAAAAGTCTCAGGTACATGATGTGCTGATGTAGATGTTGGAATGCTTGGCATAAAGTCCTCATTGGCAAAGACACCAGGATTGATGGGCCAGCAGCTGCTCTAATGCAGCAACAATTGTTTTGCACTTGAAAGTCCTGGTTCAGATGTCTATATATTCCTTGACAAAATCTTCATATGGCATCTTGATGCCCATCTCATTCACAATTTTGTCACATTGCTCTTCCCAAGCATTTGTAAATGGACTGAAGACATCAAGAGGCTGAAGCATGTGTGTTGTGTGAGGTGAAAGGCAGAAAAAGATGATGTTATTTTTGCAAGCAATGTTGATAAGCTCAAGTGACTCATGTGAACTGTGTCATCATAAATGAAAGAATAGGCTTTTCAGATATATTTCAGCAGTTGGTTGGGGAACAAAATGCTCTCCGAACCACTCTTTGTACAGGGAAGTCATCTGTCCAGCCATCTTCAAACATGGATATTCTGATGGTGACTTGTGTCAGGTTCCCTCATTCTGAATACAAAGGGAACTCAGCTCACCCAATTTTATCATGAACCTTAAACCATTCTGGCTCAAACTCCTTGCCTGCAAAGACAAATCTAAAAAGCAGATTAGGTACCACTAACACACTTAATAATAGTAATAAGCTCGAGGTTTCTGCTATGCACTCATATTTAGGCCGACATGTCCTGTGCATGAAATACTTTTGGTTTGTATTATTCTGCCAACCACCCCTCTGACCACCCTTCTCATTCATGTTATAGATGTTCTCATCCAGGATCTCAAATTTTCGGACCATTTCGTGAAGATCAAAATGTTTGTTGACTGTGGGCCTGTGAAAGGCTTGAGCATGTTTTGGTTCCAGGCCTGATGGCTTGTACTGAGCCTGATTTCAGGGTGATGTTGAAGGAAGAGGAAAATCCAATTCTGGCATGGTCTCCTGCCACAAAGGGCCTCAGCCTTTTTTGGATTGTCCACACCGGTGAGACAAGATGATCGAATCGACGAGAACCTTCTCTGCCTCAGGAGAGAAGTTGCTGGTCAGCGTGAGCTTGTGGATCCGAGCCTTAATAGTTTTCAGAATGTATGATCTAATAGAGATCAGCTGCATTGTGGCCTTGATTCCTTGAAAAATTGGATTTTGAAACACTAGGTGATAATAGGTGTGACTTGTGACCTGAGACGAAGGACCCCATCACTTTCTGGGGCTTTAACAGGCTGCTCAACTTGACCTGGCCCTGTAGGGGCAACCTTGCACGATAATGACAGCAATGACCCGAATAACATCGGCTCACAAACGGAGGCCGTGGACACTGATCAGGGTTTGAATCCCGAATATTTGGATCAGAGGTTGTTTGTGCATGTGTCAAAATTTACATGACAATGTTTGTTTTGCGAAAAGAAAGAATTTCTGGAGCGGCTGGTTTCATGCTTCGTTCGACTATTCCTCCAATATGCTCTAGAGCAACACATAACACATTTTCTCTCTTTCACACGAGCACAGTCGTATATGCTAAAGGAACCAAGAGTTACGTTCAAGTCCAACGCAATTATTAGCTTGTTGTTCACTGGATATTGTCTTCTTCAGGTTCGTCTCGGAGACGGCTCACACAAGATCTACAAGAAAAAAAGTCTGGACATCGAGCGCCGAATCTGATAGTTGCACCCTATCGGAAAGATGCAGAGAGGAAAAGGAGCTCTTCCAAGTCTACTATCCCTCGTGGTGGCAGAGCGAATGTTCAGCGAATGCTTCCTAAGAGTGAATTTCCACGGGACTCTCTTCCTCACCATGGCGTAGAGCCTGTATCTCCGAAGGCCGATCAAGGTGGGAGAGAATCTTACAGGCGTGGGAGGAGAAACAACAGGGTTGGAAAATGGGAGGCAGAGGCTTCTCTGGAAAGCAAAAAGCCTATGAACGTCAACGACTCTAATGACTGGGAGGCTCGGCAGCATATGATGAGAAAACAGGACTGTGTACGGCAGAATCCAGAAAGCGACAGTGCTTTCAGAGACATGAGACGATCGTACAAGAGGGACATAGATCAAACAATGGGACGCCAACAGGCTCGAAGAGATACCCAACGTGTCTCTCAACTGTTTACAAAAGTTAACGAAACTCCCTTCTCAATACCTGAGCTTTCTGATGCGGACACCACTCGAGCTGAACCCGCCGAACTCGCGGCTCGGTTCACGTCACCACCCCTCATACCGGGGATTCTATCTTGTTTAGAGGAAGTCCTTGGACCTGACCCATCTCCGACACCCATTCAGGCGCTGAGCCTCAAATGGCTTTTGAATGACGCTGGTCAAGCGAATGCAAAGTCTGGTGACTGGAAACAGTTTCTTTTGGCATCAGAAACGGGTTCTGGTAAATCTATCGCGTATCTCCTCCCTGTTCTTCAAGACCTCAAATTATCGGAACTCAATGCTACTTCGACACTGCACCCTCAGCAAACCCGACGTCCACTCAATCCCCGTGCTTTGATACTTGCGCCCACTCACGAACTTTCGCGTCAATTGTCTTCATTTGCGAAGTCCCTCTTGCATGAGGTCAAGTTACGCGTCTTGTGTGCTAGCCGAGCCAACGTCAAAAGCACGAAAGAACGCGACGCAACGGCGCGACAGATGGCAACTCAGTTCGAGGCGGGAAAACGGTCAGGAAAACGGCCAGGAAAGTTCGAAATAAAGCAACGCTCGGGATATCCTGTGGACGTTGTCGTAGGCACACCCATGAAACTGCTTGAAATGGTGAAAGGAAGAGGTTGGGATCGCAAGGAGTCTAATGAGGATCTTGCTGAAAATTCCGTGGAAAGGCCTGGTCTCAAACCTCGACGTGGAAGAGACAAAATGACTGGATTCGGAAAATGGCGGAGCAAACCAGAGATGGGGTTGGCTAATGTTGAGTGGGTGGTCGTAGATGAGGCGGATGTCTTGTTTGGTGAGCTTAGACGTATATTTTTCCTTTTGAGAACCTGTCTCGACAAAGGTTTCACAGATTCGGACTTCCAAGAGACTACACGCCAGCTTCTCGCAGACATCAGTGCGGCTCGCGGCCACCCGGTTCCTCTCACTGCCGTCCCATCTCTGTCTCGTCCTTCTGACACGACTTCTACTTCGACATCGATTCCGTATAACTACCCCTTCAATTTCATTCTCACTAGCGCGACAATTCCAGCTTCTCTTGCCGCTTACCTCGATGCCCACCATCCTAAATTGATGCGCCTTGCCTCATCACGCCTGCACTGCCTTCCCAAGGCCTTGCGAACCGAGTATGTGAGTTGGACTGGTGGCAGCAAACTTGCCGATATCGAACGCCGACTGCGACGCGTCTGGGCCGACGATTCGTCGAAGTTGAACGCCAATGGGAACGCACAGCAACTGAGCAAAGTTTTGATCTTTTGCAACAAAAGCACGAAGGTCGAACAGCTGGGAGTCTATCTGGCTGAGCAGGGTATCAAGAATATCGCACTTAGCAGCACTAGCGAGCACAGAAGGAGAGGTTCAAATCGTCATCTCGACGGTTTTCTCCGTGTACGAGACAAGGATTCGAAGGACGGGTTGATTGATGAAACAGAACCTGTTACGTCGGATGCTGTCGTTGGTTCAGACCCAAAAAGAGAACCGCACGTCTTGATAACTACTTCTTTGCTTTCTCGAGGGCTCGATTTCTCACCCTCGATACAACATGTATTTATCGCGGATGAACCGAGGAACATGATAGATTTCATACATCGTGCGGGAAGGACTGGAAGGGCTGGAGAGAGAGGGAAGGTTGTCGTCTTCGGAAAGATGAAGGGAAGAGGAAGCTCCAGTGCTAAAGAAGTTCGGAAGAAGGTTGGTTCCTTGCTTGCGCACTGAGTGGTCATTCGCGCGCAATACTTGACTCGTGCGTATGACATGTTAAGAGCCATGATTGCATGACGAAGGATCGAAATTCTAGACACACATCACTGTATCATAAAATTGTCAAACTCTAATCGACACGATAATTGATGTTCAATTTCATCTTACTTCATGCTTGATATTAGGCTCAATAGGTGGTAACAGGTGTCAATTCCTAGGTCGTAGGTAAGTTCCTTCCTAATCTGAGAGTTTCCTCTCCCTCCTAATTCATCGTATTACTAGTTGGATGAACGTCTCAAAAACATTATATGAGATCCCTTCGAGGGCCTTATCACCTGCATCTGGGTAGGGATTCTTTGCTACCACTGTATTTCCGTGAATTAGATGCTTTTGATTCATTGAGAAACCGTGGATGTTCAGAACAGTATTTGTTCCCGCCGTCCCATTGATTTCTCGAAACCGAACAACTCGCGCATTCCTGTCCTCAGGCCCCATTTCTCGTCCCTCGCGGCAGTGGTTTTTCTGGGTATTCAAAAATCCTCTTATGTGCATTGCTTTCTGTACGACGACGACGAATTTGAGTCCATTCAAATGTTATCAAATATTATCGCACTACGTATTTTTGCGACTATCATACACACGAAAAATCAACATTCAGTACCTTACAGGAACTTTCCGCTCTCTGCATTTTCTATCAGTCCGGCAGAGGTTTTAGCATCCAAAAATAGTTCGCTCATTTCACCAATGTCTTCCACTTCAATTTGGGAACGGCCCTTCAGCGTCGCTGAAATTGAGCCAGGTGTCAATAATTGTATAGTGTATCTATTCCAATTAAACAACACGTCAGAAATGATGCTGAACACAAAAAGACTAGGGAGTACCTCAATGATGTTCTTTCTCCCTCGACAGCAAGCTTCTCCAGCACTCCAGGCCCAAGTTTAAGGCCTTCAACGACAGCCCGGAGGTTCACAACTTTGCCAACTTGTTCCCTACTATAACTCTCGGTTTTGACAATCATACATCTGAAATGCGTGACATCAGGACGGCATTTAATAGGTTCTTGAGCGCTTACCTGTCCAAGAGGTCTACGGGAATCCCATGTGGCGACACAATATCGGTCGTCCCACGAACGAGAGAGTTGCCCCTGTTTGTAGCAAGGATAACAGTCGGTGCCATAGGAGATTCCAAAAGCGCATTGAGATACGTGAAGCATTCAATGTCGAGCATATGAACCTGAGAGTGTACAATGGGATGAGTCTCGATAGCTACTTGAAGCAAGACAGATAATACTTCATCGATGAACACTACACCGGGTACGACCTCTGCGACACCCTGATCAACATAACCTTTCACAATCTTGTTGACCTCTCTACGTAGTTTGTCTGTCACCTCTGTCCTGCCGCTTTTCACCAGACTACCCATTACACTCATGATATCCTGGCCACCCTGGGGTCTTGCATTCGCCGAATCGAGGTCTCCCAATGTCACGTCCTGTACCAGTTCTTTTCGCTTGTGGACTTCTCCTTTGGGCAGAGGAACGTAGGTTTCTGACTCCAGGTCGTACGAAGAAGCATAAGCATCCGATCGGCCTACGCGCTGCGCTTTGTTAAGAAAAGGAAAATGTACAACAAGGGAATTACCTTAACGGCCCCGGTTTGTTGTTCGATGTAGACAACGTCACCGACCACGATTTTCTCTTTAAGGATTGCCTCGTATATACTGGGGTCAAGCCGTAATTGTTTTGTCCCTTTGACTGTCTTGAGTCCGATGACGACGTGTGAGACCGTCTTTCCATAGCCACTAAGAGGATTTTCGGATTCCGTGGGCGTCATTTCTGTAACCTCGCCTTCATACACTTCTTTTGTTTCCTTTATCCTTAGACCTTGGTAGAATCATCAATAAAGATATCAATAAGGATGAACGAAGACTAGCGCGGATAGTTCTGGGCATTCCTGAACATTAGCACTCCAACAACAATGTATACTCACCAATGGCCCTACGAAAAGCTTCTGCCAAAACTTCCGTCTTCTTTACCTCAGTACTGTACACTTCCGATCCAACCATTGGACAAAAAGGGACCTTTGAGCCTAACTCATGAGACACCGCCAATGCCAATGCTGTCTTTCCGGTACCAGGCGCGCCAACCAGGAGCAACGCGCGTCCAGAAAACTTGCGCGACTTGATGAGATCTACAATAACTCCACATGCCTAACGTACTTTAGCATAAGTACCAATTGATTGTCAACACCATACCTCGCGTGCATTAGTCTGTCCAATGAACCCAGCACCATCTACATTAGCGAGGCCTTCAGGTGTGAGTCCCAAGCCTTTGATGTGTGAGTGAGGTGCAACTCGCGAAGATCGACTAGCAGACGAAACGGAAGGTGGAGGAACGGCATTGTGTGCAACTGGCGCCGAGGTCGAAGTGCTAGCCATCGTTCACTGACTCCAACGTTGACGTCCCTCAAACTTTTTTCCTCTTGATTTATCCTTTTAGTAATTACATAATTTTCGTTGAGTGGTGAAGAGCCTGAAATCCACCAAACCTTGCTCAAACTTACATAGTTGACTGACAGTCCGAATTGAAAGACTATGTAGTTGCTATTTTCCAGCTAGAATACTATGCAGAAAGGTACCGACGGATTATCGAACCAAATGCTATGGCACTGGGTGACTATGATCCGCTGAGAGCAAAAGCGAGTTGATGACGGTGTCAGACCATTTCACCCAGGATTAGGGTATAGACTCAGTCAGATGCGGCGAAGTCCAAACGTTTTACACGTGTGGGGTAAATGATATGTCGGGTCTGTATATGAGACGCTATAGGATCTTATAAGTTCAATACACCATTGATTTCTGAGAACTTACTTCATCCCCTGCCTTTTCCCTTGCCCTTAACCAACGTAAATCCGTCTTCATCTATTTCGGGCTCGTTCTTCTTTTGAGGCTGTGGTTGCATTAGCTGAGGGACTTCGTCCTCTTCCTCATCAGAGCCGTCATCGTCGTCCTCCCATTCGTCATCTTCATTTTGAGGCACCTGTTGTACCTCCGCCCTTTTTCCTTTTATATTCTGCGCCAACTGCTCAAACTTTGTGATGGTATCGGGCTTCCCCGTCCTGGTCTCCTCCCACATACGGACGATGTCTTGAGCAACACTCTCTGCACTTCCATCTTCTATGATCACCTCATATTCATCAGCCATGATCTGTAGAAGGAGCTCTTCGATGTATAGATCGTCTGGCGTCTGAGACTGCTCTTCAAACGTGTCAACGATGACTGATGCAAGCCAGATACGCTTTTCGGCTGCTCCAGGTCCACCCCAGCCTTCCTGAACGGCAATTCTCAGAGTGTACCAGATAGATAATCGTGCAATCACCCCTCTGGCGAAAAGGATAGAAGCGGGGGATGGAGCAACAGAGACGTCCATAGTAGTTTGAATACAGAATCCAAAAAAAGTTGATTTCTAATTGTGATAAGATAAGATGTGATTGGTCAACCGAAAAAAAACATGCTTCAAGCGATCCAGGACGCGTCGAAAGTTTGAGTACGTGTGTTAGTCCAGTCACCGTTGTTAAATTGACTGTTTCCTTTGATAACTTAGCTGTCTCGAATATCCCATTCCATATGCTTAGTGCCATTGCGGCTCGGAAGGCTGCCCAAGCCACCCGCCAAATTCCCAGTACTCTTGAAAAAGACACAGTAGCCCCGAAAGCTCCAACCGATGCGCTCCTGCAAACCAAATCCACCTCTAAGCGGAAGTCATCCACTCAAAATCCGGATTCGGCCAAACGAAAGAAGAAGGAAAAACGAACGCCTGAAATCCCTCCCAGATCATTTGCCGAAGATTCTTTTAGGGACCAGCAAGACAATATTGTTATAGATTCGGATGGGGAATCACTATCAGAAGGCCTTCCAACGACGAGCAGGTGGTCCCCCAGTATACCTTTGAACGACTCTTCCGACGAAGAAGCAGACACCATTTCCCTTGCAGCTCCTACCGCTGTTTGCTCAAACAATGAAACAGATACCTCGGACATCCTATCGACCTTTGATTCCACTCCGGACCAGAATACGTTCTTTCTTCAGCCGACAGAGGTGTTGTCTCTGCACCTCGAAGGCGACGCGTCCCGTCGTGCAACAGTAGTCGCCCTTCGTCCAGAGGAAACCCTTTGTCTTCTTGGAACTTACATATTTTCCGTTCTTCAAGGTTCCGTCATGCTTTCTGGAGTAACATTATCCTCTTCACCAAGAAGTTATCGAGTATTTGCACCGCGGTCAGCTCCACTGCCTGTGTTTGAGGGTGTCGATGGTTCGGGGGCAATACCTCATATTCATCAGCTTCCATCAGGCATACATTCCATGATATCTGCTCCGGTCGCTCTAGTGCTACTCCAGGAGTTACGCTCAGGTGTAGAAGGTCTGGGTAACATCTGCCGTACCTTTGACGGCGTTTTCGAGCCTTCGCGGTGGCAAAAATCTTCCATATCTCCACTCAAGCTTTCTGGTGTCCATGTGGTAAGTAAGTGCGTCTCACGCTGTTCTGCTTGGTCACATAGAGGATGCACAGGTTCTTTCTCAGACAAAGGATATTCAGGTCTTCGAGTTGCCAGTCTCATGGCGGCGAGCGCTTCCATTGACGTCTCCTAGTGATACTTCAATTCATCTTGTCAAAGGTCCGAAGAGGTCTGGGAAGAGCACATTTGCCAGGACACTTGTGAATAGATTACTCTGCCAGTAAGTCCTGCTCTTTCGAACGCGTTGTTGCGGAAACGACTCAAACTTGTAGATACCAGAAAGTTGCTTACCTTGAATGTGATTTAGGCCAGTCGGAGTTTACTCCCGGTGGAATAGTTGCACTCAATGTTGTGTCGGCTCCACTTTTTGGTACATCGTCGTCTCCGAGAACTTCGACTTTGCTCATAGACATTTCCAGGCCCTCCTTTCACTCATCCGACATTGCCGCATAGTGCCCACTATATAGGTGCAATGACTCCACGTTCTTCTCCGTCACTCTATTTGGCGGCTGTTCAGGCCATTCTCGAGACCTACCGTTTGGATATTCAAACACCCGCCATTTCATGGCCAACCTCTGATGTCGACACACGAATATCAGACTCTATCCCGTTGGTTGTAAACACGATGGGATGGAACAAGGGTCTTGGTGCTGATCTCACCATCAAACTTCAAGAGATGATTGAGCCTACGGATATCTACGAAATTGAAGCACCCTTCGACTCGGCATGGCCTACACCCGCTCTTCGAGATGTATATACTGCAGCATCTTCTCATTCCACTAAAACCCATCTCCTTGGACCTGCACCTGCCTCTGTACTCTCAACAAGTTACTCTGCGGTAGACCACCGCTCTATCTCCATCATGTCATACTTCCATGCGGTGTTCTCAAGATCTACATCACCCATAGATGAGTTCCTACAGACAACCGCGCTAACATGGCACACTTCCCTTCCCTTATGCGCGCTGCCGCCGTTCGAGGTCGATTGTGCTCGTTCGTTCGATAAAGTCATTCTGACCGGGGCAGGAACTGAGGACGTCGTCCCTTCTGAGATAGCCCGGGTTCTCAATGGTTCTCTTGTCGCCCTTGTTTCATGTGCACCCGGGACGCTCGATTTGGATCTAGACTATGAGACTTCGCGAATTCCATACACACAAGGGTTTGAGGTACCCTCACCAACTACATCCAGGTGCCTCGGACTTGCACTCATCCGCTCCGTGTCACCTCTCGAGCCCCAGACCCAACTGCATGTCCTGACGCCTCTACCGCCCAAGCTACTTTTGGAAGGTCGAGTTCTTGTGAAGGGTGAGCTAGAACTCCCGATCTGGGGTATGCTGGATCATAGAGAAGAAGGAGATGAAGTGGCGGGTGTGGAAAGCGGAAAAGTGCCGTTTTTAAAATGGGGCAAGGGCGAGGGTATTGGAGGGGAAAGGCGACGAACGCGACGAAATCTGATGCGGCGAGGACAGATGTGAAGCCTTGGTGAGCTCGAGAGGACATTCTTAGCATCATACTAGACATCCGTCAAGGTCGCTACATTTAGAAGATGCAGTCTCACTTTTTGAACACTTCTTTCTAGGTAGGATACCACGCATGATTGCGGTAATGATTTGTCTTGACTGTGACACAAAATGGCTGAAGACTGAAGTTCTCTCTGCATGGTAACGACAACGACCCGCTCTGACATTGCACGGTTTTCTTCCTCCAAGCGCCCTGCCATCATTCAAGGCCGATCGTACCCGTTCGCCGATGCTCAGCCTGACTGTGACGGGAACTGAGTATTTCGTTCCTACCGAACTATGTTCGGGTCCTTGTTGATGCCAAATTTGTACCAGGGACGCTTGGTCTGTATCTCGAATTTGAAGTATAGCATCGCGACTTCCATATACGTATGGATTTGATGATGCTTCGAACTCTCGCTTGTCGCTCAATGTTGCCCTTTGACAGCTAGACAGATTGAACCTATAATAAGGTCGCACATTTCTACCTGGCGCATGTCGTTCCGGACATCTCCAGCAAGTATGCATTGTGGTGATTCTTTTGATGTGCGCCTTGTCATCATCCTCGAAGGCTTCTCGCAATCAGTCACCAATGATAGGCCGATACCGGCCCTTCTTTCCGATTGTCCTTGTGTAAATCTCGGTAGCAACCGATGTGCAGCATATGACATCCAGCCAAAAATGATATTATATACCGCTGTTCTATAAAACTCCCACACAGCGGGACCATCTTTAATATGTCATCGCCTAACTCAGTGCCCATTTACACGCTCAACAATGGAGTCGCCATTCCTGCGGTTGGTAAGTAGATCTTATCGCCCTCCAAACATCTAATTTGATCTTTTGAAAGCTCATGGAGCTTGGGCACCTAACAACGACGAGGCACGTGCCGAGGCGAAAAAATGGCTTCTGACTGCTCTCAAGGCAAGTATAGAGTTGACATATAACAACCGATGCGTTATGCCTGTGATTTAGGCTGGTTATCGCCACATCGACACTGCACAAGGCTACTGTGAGCTCAACTATGCATGCAAAGATATCCTTCAAAATTATATACTAGATACGGAGAAAGTGGTTGGTGAAGTCATCAAGGAGTCCGGTATTCCTCGCAATGAGATTTTCATAACCAGTAAACTCAGGTAGATTCAAGATTAGGAATGTTGACCTGCTACTTATATGGGCAAATCCTCGTAGCTCGTACAACCAACATCGCGTTGCAGAGTCCTTCGAGGAGAGTTTGAAGGCCCTCAGCATTGATTATATCGATCTTGTACGTCTGTCCTCTCGCTTGTTTATCGCTGTCTTCATACTTCCTATCAGTTCCTCATTCACTGGCCACAAGCACGACAAATGAATCCCGATGGAATCAGAGAGGACATTACTTTCCACCAATCCTGGGCAGAACTCGAGAAGCTCTTGGAAGTTGGAAAGATTAGGGCAATCGGCGTCAGCAATTTCTCCGTCAAAACGTTCGTCAATCTATCATCTTTTTGTACATATGTCGTTATTTAATCATACCTATAGTCTTGAAGAACTCGCCACGACTGCAAAAATTACCCCGGCTGTCAACCAAGTCGAGTGCGGTTCTAGGTTCCCATTCCTGTTACACCTGCAATAACGGAACTTTACGTAGATTGCACCCATACCTCGTTCAGGAAAGTTTGCGGGAGTATTGTGACAAGAAAGGGATTACCATTTCCGCGTACACACCAAGTGGTCAGTTGAACCATTGTACAACACGCGCTCTTATTCAAATTGGCATTCCAGGCTATGACACCGTTCGCAAGGACCCGCTCATTGTCGAGCTCGCAGAGAAATACAAGGTGACTCCAAATCAGATCACTCTAGCTTGGCACCTCGCTCGTCATGTCATCATAATCCCCAAGAGCTTGAAAGAGGAGCATCAAAAGGAGAACATCAATGTAGGGATTATTACTTTCACCAAGTCGCTTGACTCATGTTTCTAGCTCCCTGTTCTCGATGCAGAAGATATTGTCAAGATTTCCAAATTGGATCG
This sequence comes from Termitomyces sp. DKA64, assembly GCA_017657295.1. Taxonomy (NCBI): domain Eukaryota; kingdom Fungi; phylum Basidiomycota; class Agaricomycetes; order Agaricales; family Lyophyllaceae; genus Termitomyces; species Termitomyces sp. DKA64. Next base: position 32,462 of record JAGGAV010007839.1, on the reverse strand, counting down.
TAATCAGCGTATCTGCAATGCTGCGGACGAGCATGGTCAAGTATATGGATGGTCATTGGAAAGGTTGGGATGGTGAAAAGGCTGTCAAATTAGGATTCGTCAGCCTGTTGCACTATAGAGAACGTACTTCACACCTTAAGATGGCTTTTCAAGGTAGCTAACTCTGCAACTCGTTGTCGTAAGTGCTGAGAGGCGAGGCTTCGCCAATGGGAACTTATTTGAATCTTCTTGAACCAAGACGCAGGACGATAACGTTACATGGCTCTCCTTGAACAAGCTCTTCAGCCGTGCGTTGACAATGTAAAATCCGAGCTTCTACTAGATTACTTGCGAAAGAGACACACTTCATTCGAGGCAAATTGGTTGTGTTAATATTGTTTATGGTACCGATTACACTGCTGTTATGTACGTCGACCTCTTGACAACAAGCTAATTTATAGTTCGGTCTTAATTTTGTGTCCACCCCCCTTGATTTTCTCACCCGCAGCCTGAATCTTCTCTCCGACAAATTCCTTCGTTCCTTGTCCTTTCGAATATGCCTTCTCTTTCATTCCTTCATATTGCTTCTCAGCTTCCGTATACTTTCGTCCCACATTTTCTTTCGCATTATCAAACGTTTCACCAGAGTATCGTTTACCTTGCTCATACTTCTCCTTCGCGGCAACTTTTGCAGAGCTCTGGCACTTCGTACCAAAACAATCACAATCCTTGCCAGCGCAATGACACTCGCCGCTGGCGCATTTGCAATCCTTCCCAGAACAATCGCACTGCTGTCCAACACACTCGCGACCCTGACCGAAGTTCTTCAAGACGTTCCAGATATGCCAAAGACGGCCTTCAATGCCACCCTCAACGCCCCCGACGATGTCTCGAACCCTAGCCCAAAGCGCATCGGTGGTAGTCCTTGTCTCTACCCAACGAATGCGCGTTTCCTGGAGTAGACCTGGGCGCGCGGTTGGGAGGCTGTCTTCTGGGACGTTGTGCTGGCGAAGGTAGGCACGAAGATGTGCATCAGGCCACGCTAGATAACTGGGAGTGACCGCGGAATGATATCTTGAACTTTGTTAGAAACGGGAGCATATATGAGAAGGGAATACGAAGCACTTGTCTTGAAATAGCTTCACGAGCTCGTCGCGCTTCTTCCGTGCGGCACTACGATTATCGATGTATCCATTATCAACGAGATAATCGCGAAGCTGGCTATCCGACCAAGCACAAGCCATTGTCGACTGCGCGGCAAGATAATTGTCCCTGATAAATGTAAAAGAGATGATATACATTGATTGAAGAATTCTTACGCGACGAGCTTTTGCATTTTCTCTCGCTTTACATGAGCATTGCTCTTGACAATGCCGTGTTCGACGAGCCATTCCTTTAGTTGTGAATCCGACCAAGTAGAATACACTGATTCATTCGTGTCGTAATAGAATTTTTGCATCTTGTCAAGGAGATATTCACGAGAATATGGGGCTGGAGGAGCGGGTGAAATGATGTTGTGAGAGACAAGCCAGTTGTGCTACAACGGATGGTAAGAACATGACTTCACACACACACAGAGACAAAGAGAGAGAGAGAGAGAGAGAGAGAGAGAGAGTAAACATACGAGATAGGAATCGCTCCATGCATGATAGACGGGATCAGCGACCTTGGCGTACACATCGTACATTAAACCTAAGAGATCATTCCGGCTTTGTCTAGCCTGTTCTTCGACCACAACTCCTTTGGATTCTAGATAGCTTCGAAGCTTGCTGTCGTCCCAACTGGAGTAAACGTAATCTTTTGTATTGTCTAGGACGCGTGAAGCAGTATTTGTGACATGCGCGGCTATGCTTGAAATACTCTGGGTTGCCTGATGAACGGAATCGGTGCTTGCGCGATCAGCGAAACTAGAAGCCGCATTTGTATATGCGCGATATTGTGATTTGGCAAGGTGTAAAAGCTGGTCCTTATGTCCTTTCGGAGCAACTATTCCTTGGGAGAGGAGAAACTCGCGAAGGCGAGACTCATCCCAAGCATCGAAAGAATTCGCCTGGACGTCGGTAAAATATTTCTGGGAGGCAGAGTACTGATCATAAGTCCAACTAGTGACTGCATTCCAATTCTCTTGGACAAGTGCCCTGAGCTCGGCTTGTGTGGGAGTTTTTGAAGGAATGGGAACGTTATGGGCTTGCAGCCAGGAGGTAAGTTCGGAAACAGACCAGCTGGAGTAGGGAGACGGTTCAGAGGAGCCAAACCAAGAAGAGGCTTGAGCTGTAACGACAAGTCCGAGCAGGAAAAGCGAAGGTCTCATCGTGCAGAAGCTGGGGCAGTCTCGTCCGGCAGTTTCTGTTTATATGTCTGCTATGACGTCATTTTGTGGGGCAACATGACGCTGATGTTCCAGGGCAAACCAATTGGCGTAAACAAACTTGTTAAAAATTTGCCTTAGTATACACAGCACAAACCGTGAGATTCTGACAGACATAGAATTCAAAGAAATCTCACAAAACAGAGAGATTTTGAGTTGATTTTGTACTACATTTACCCTGTCGCAAATTTTTGAGAAAAGACAAACTTTTCATGAATATTGACAAGATAACCAACAAATTCTACTAGGATATCCATGCCAGAATATTTGGCCTGAACGTGATTTGAACCGGTAGCCTCGCAAATCCATTCCACTAATTAGCCACAATTCAGACGTAAATGTACGCGTTTCACTAAACAACGATGTATTCAATTAAGAAATATACCTAGCAAGCCTGGCTCAGGGGAAGAGACCGGATACACGAAGGATTGCGTGCCTGACGATGCCTTGACACGTCGACGTCACCGAACATCTTTCCTTCCTGCAATTGCAGCCACATTACGCTACAACCACTGGTTCAAATGTCTGCGCCTCATTTTGAGTCATCTTCTGGCCCAGCTAGGATCACCTTGCCAACCTCAGGACCCCTGAAGTCGAAGGATGTACTGTCAAAGATCGGAGAATTTGAAGGTCGTCTGGAATTTATCAAAAAAAGCTGCCGCAGATCGAGAATACAATTCAACTGACAAAACAGGTTAAGGATTTGATGAAGAAAGTGGACAAACAATTGAAGGACATTGATGACTTGAAGGAGGAGAATGAATTGCTGAAGAAGGAAGTTCAAGTGCTGACGTCGATTAATGCTCAGGTACCTGCAGATGACTCGGATAAAACGTCAACGAGTGAATCGGAGAGTGATGAAGAGAAAGTTGGACTCACTAAGATGGAAGAGGAGATTGAAGGGAGTGCTCTGGCATATTCGGACAATGCTTTTAAGGTATGAGCAAGCCATTATAACCAAAGATCATAGACTTACTAACTAAATTAAGGAGTTGACGCGCTATGCCTTCAATCACAACATGGACATTGGCAGATTTTGTGAAGCTGATCCTCCGCCATATCCAGACACTAATGACCAAATGCATACCAGGGACAGACGACCCTGTAATCCGATTCAAATGGGACAAGCCTTGATCCGATGACGATAACTATTATTCTATTTGTTGGCTCAGGGGCTGGATGAAATGCCATGGCGCAGACGTTGTACCCAATGCAAAGGCTGTAATTCTTTGTATCAGTGACGAAGATCATCAAAAATGGGTTCAACAATGGTTTACAAAACCTCCAAAGGAAAATCAAGAACGCACAAGCATGTTGCAAGAATAAGCATGTGGTAATTGAGGCCACAGCTGCCCAGAACGATGGCATCGGATGAAAGTGTTGCAGTAGACAGCATCAAACAAGAGAAGAAACTTCTTCCTGCTGCAGCATTGCAAAGTTGTGCTGGTGGAGTATGTACCACAGTATCAAATTGAATTGTGTCTGGTCAATCTGGATTATATTTAGAAGCTCACCTTTAGATTGGCTCAATGTGACAAGCTCCCAGTGGATTTGCCTTACCATGATGCGAAGTATAACTTGGCATTTGTAGTATCACTGATGTCAGATGATGTTGGAATGTGAACCTGTGGGACCTAATGATCACAGATACAGGTAAGTATCTTAATCCTCAGTCTGTGATACAATGACTAAGTTCTGTACCTAATGATCACAGATACAAGTAAGTATCTTAATCTACAGTACAGTTAGTTGATATCCAATGTCCATAAGTAAACAGAGCTCACCCTCAGTCTGTGATACAATGACTGAGGGTGCTGTCTGTACAGTATCAAGTATATATATAGTTGGTCTGCTTTGTCTGTTATTATGTGATAAGTGTGATATCTGATAGAAATCATTGTCTGTCTCTTTGATGGAGGCACACTTACAGTGTCATTGTTCTCAGATTGCAACAGATGATGAAGATGAGTATGATGAGAAGGGTCAATTGACAAACTGTTTTGTATCATGCACACCTCTGTATTGAAGCCAAGAAGTGTGTATCAATGATTGTCTGAAGAAAAAAACTAATGATACCTTCTAACAGATGATCAATCTCCTCACCACAGTTGATGAAGTGCCTATGGAGATGTCTAAACACTATGTGGTTCATGTACAAGGAGAGCCAAAGGATGAACCACCAAAAAAATTATTGATAGTCAAATACAGGGTACACAAGTGGATGGTAAATGAGGTGTGGCTTTCTCAAGACAAGAATCAGAAGAGAGAACAGGAGTTGCAGATTTTTGAAAGCAGGAAGGCATGGGGTGATGATGAGGATTCTGAGGACATTACATCAAAGCATGAAGAAATCAAACTCATGAAAAAGGCTATGGTAATAGAGAAAAAAAAGGAAGATGTTGGATGTTGGAAAGGAATGTGAAGTAAAGAAAACCAAGAGGGCAAAGAGTGGAATAAAGAGCAAGGCAAAGGGTAAAGTATGGGCTGCTCCTGCTCCTGCATCAGATGACAATGAACTGGAGTATGATTAGAGAGAAGTGCTTTACCTTGCATGTCTTCACCAGTCAGCTTAATCCAGTAGTTCCTCTGCTTTGTTTCCACCCTGAAGGTGTTTAATAATTAGATACAAGAGATAAGAATGTATACATACTTGATCAAATGAAACATGAGCCCACAGATCATGATTTAAAAGACAAGATCAAAAGGGAATTGTGACCAGTGCACTGTCAATTTGTGAGATTGATATGACCTCATGTTCTTCAAATTCATTTGCATATGTGGTGTGAACACCTAGGGTTGATGTGCTCAGTAAGCAAGGCATCAGAACCTCATGTAAAGGATACAAGAGGGGAAAATATTTACTAAAGATCTAAAGCAAATGGTGGCAGATACATATCACAGCACATCTTGCAGACAAATGTGCATATGTGGAGTGCTATATCACCTATCTGAACAGCAAGAATCAAAAGAATTTCCACAGATTCATGGCACTCATCATTCTGCAGAATAAATGCTTTAGAGTCAGCCAAGGTTGCCTTGTTTTGAAGTGAACCATATTGTATTCTGTCTTTCTTGACATAAAGTAATGGGTGGCAATACTTTGAGCAGTAGAATGGAGTTCCCTCTTTCATTGTAGTGTCACTCACCAGATTGAGATGTGGCCAGAGGTTACAAAGATAAACAAGCAATAGTCAAAATGGACAGGACAGCACAATAATGGTACATAATGTGGGACTTATTGATGGCAGTATGAACTCTGTTCCAATCAAACTGTGGTAAAGTGACTATGGGGTGTAACTGGCACACTTGAAAAGGGGTCTGGCTGGAGTATCAATTGGAGTGTCCATAATTCATACCTACATATAGTGCAGCAATTCTATAGACAATACTCATGTATTCATTGCTGGAATAAAGGCAGAGCTGTAACAGGCAAAGCAATCATCATCACAGAAAAAGCATGAGAGTGTATGACAAACCATCAGGGAGGATTGTGGACACATTAATTGTCTTCCTTATATGGCATAGTAGTGTGACATTTTCAAGAGATGCCTCAGCACAATCAATATACAGCCAGCTCTGTCATCATTCCTCCTCTTTGTTGCTGTCAATCTTTATGAATTGTTGCCTCAAGAAGCTCCTGCTCATGGCTACTGTCAGGATCATCTGGGAGAAGAACAAGGTACTCATGAAGCAAATGCATCATTGGCCAGTTTTGCATCATTGTGAGTTCCATACACCTGCCATCATGTCCATTATGCTTTACCTTTTTGAGCATTCCATTGAATCACTTAAATGGAAATAGCCATCATCCATAGACTGGACCAAAATTTTTGAAGAATTTAGTATAGTGAGTGGATAGATGGTTGTTGATGGTTGTGTGGATGTTCATCCACTTGAGTGCACAATGATAGTGGGTCAGAAACTCCTGCCCAGATTTTACCTATGACATCAAAATCTTGCATGATGCAAGAATTCAAACACCTGTGGCCAGATAGAGAGCAGCTCTGTATGTTGATCAGTATGTTCTATTGTGATGTGGAAGGTTGGCAGCATTGCAGGGACAGGTGGCTCTCCATTGGCAATTGATCATGTTCATCTTGCCATGCAAACCATAAAATTATGGGTGCAATGGCAATTAATTAACACCATTCATCAGCCTTTTTCAGGGACTGATTTTCACCAAGCTATTTGAATTGAGTTATTCCTTGCCCTGAAACTTAAACAATTAGTGCACTTACATTCTTAGGTAGTCAAGTAATATGGCTTGGCCATATGATGGTGTTAATGATAGCTTCAAATTGTTTCTTTGCTGAGTCATTGCCACCAATGCCAGATAGCATGTAGCCCTTAAAGATAACTTTGTTGAAGAAGTGACTAATAATGCCTGTCAACCATGTAAAAGTATCTTGGATAATGACCAATGTACAAGCATTAAACCACCCAAGAAAGATGTTATGCATGAAGTCAAGTGCCATCTTTAAAGATGGGAGCCAACCAGGAAGAAGATCAATTACTGCCCAGTATACACCATATTCTTGCACAATGGTTATTTGATGTCTGACTGCTACAGCCTTGGAATAAAAGGCATGCTTGAGAAGGCTCCAGTCATCCTTTTCTTGTGAACCTTTATCAAAATCAGTATGTGAGTAATGAGTGTCACATAGTCAGAAACATACTTCCATCATATCCAGTCAGCATATTGATGTCAACAACATTAGCATGGCAATATGGGCACAGGTGAAAGTCATGGCTATGTCCAGCTGAACCATTGAGCTTATGTACAGCAGGTGCATTACAGCTGCCACAGATACAGTCAGCATAGATCATGTCTGGTGGTTTGTTGTATATATCCATCATTAGACCTAATTCTTGTTAATAAATATATTGAAGGTGCAAAGAACATACCTTGTTTGAGTCATCATAATTCTTTGACCATTGGCCTGAAGATGTTGTTCATTTGTTCAGTCATCAGTTCCTTTGGCCCTGGCATGATCATTGGACATATGACATTGAAGCCAAGGTATTGTTCATTGCATGGGAGGTTATTAATCAAGATGTAAATGCTGCCAGCTGAGTGTAGCTGTCCAGACAAGGTTCCAAACCTTTTACAAAAGTTAGAAGATGCTGAGAATCATTCCTACCAATAGACTTACCAGTCAATATTGATTGTGAGTTGGAGACAAAAATGATGGTATATAGTGGCATCACAGCATCATTAATAGGAACATTCCAAATGGCACCAGCACTTCCAATTTGATGTCAAATACCTGTATCCAATTGATACCACATATTCTCTCACTAATGTCTGACTTGAGGATTTCTAGGTCTGCATTTTTAATTTGGTACATGCAAATCCTTCTGAGCAACAGATATACTAAACCCTGGGAAGTTGAACATCTGTCAAAGACTTTGGATGATTGAAACTTGCAGAAGGATAAGATTCAGTATACATGTGCCATTTTTGACTGTATATATCTGGCTGTTGCAGTGAGGTGATGTGCAAGTGGGCTCAGCAAGTGCTTCAGGCTCATCTAGAGTATGAGGCTCCCAGCATAATGGACATATGGCATATTGAATGATGTATTTGTTGGGGTCAATCCCCAGTCACTTCTGGGCACTTTACAAGGTTTGAACAGGGACAGGTTCCTCAGGCAGCATGTCAGCAGCTGCTAGCATGTTGAACAAGCAATAAGATCATTTGAGGCTCATTCACAAGAAAAATGGCTGAAAACATTTCCTAGAACAGCCTTGAGGTAGGCCATACAAACATATAATCTTTCCTGCATTGCAGGAAAGGCATGCTTAGGCATCTGAACTTGTTCATCACTCACCCATGGATTGAGGTCAGGGTCAGGAGCAGTAGGAACAAATGTCTCCATGTTAAGTGAATCTTGATGAGAAAGGGCATGCAATAAAGCATGAGAAGAATGAGAAGATGCTCAAGAACAACCAGTAAATAAAAGATGAGAGAGTATGCAGTGCCATGTCCCTGACAGTGTATGACCTTGTGACCCTCCAAATGACAATTGGCATGAAGCTTACCTGCAGCAGCCTGGAAGGATCCTTGTGATGGCAGGTATCACAATATAACTGGTTGCTGAGCCCCAGGATGTATTTGGGGAACACAGATCATCTCCTGACTGGTAGACCCCATGACAGGTTGCACCACTGCTTGTCTTTCCAGAATAGCTTGTTTGAGATGACTTTTCACTTGTTGCTTAATCTGGTACTTAAAGCCATCTGAGTGCCTCTCATCACAGAAGCAAGGAACCCACAGTGCACCATATATGGGCATGATTGTTCTCCTCAAGACAGGGTCAAATGGAAGAGTGCCTAATGGGTGAAGATGACCAAGTCCATAGCTTTAGCTCTATAGTCAAACATGTTGACACATCAATGTATGCTCCATCACAACATATCAATATTCCTCTAAGTCCAAACAAATTTTGCAGTCCTTAAAATCTCATTGTAATGTAAATTCACAAGCATTTTGCTGGATGGAAAATCTATGTCAAGTGAAATGTGTGTATAATGTAAGAAAATCTAAATAATATAATAATTCTCCCAATTCCACAATTTCACAATTTGTGCTGTGTATACATCCAATTCTCTTTTGTCACAAGTAGCAGAACATTCAAGCCCTTCTCACACTCAGCCCACTCCCTCCTGGTGACTTCTGTACACTGCAGAGAGTGAGGCCCAAAAACAGCTAGAAAAGGGTTGGGGCAGCTTGTATGCTATGGGACAAAAACAGTCAGCAAACAACATCTCCTGTGAACACTGGATCACTATTGATGTAGCAGAATGGCAGACCAGTCTTTGTATTAGGTATGCCAGACCCACAGATATTGAAGGTCCAAAGCATAGTAGCAATATTGATCCATAGTGTCTGGCCAGTGAATGGTATACTTGGGCATACTATACAAGACTTGGCATGATGGATATCAAGGGACACCAGAAGAAGACTGACTGTGTAGACCAAAACTGCTTTTATACTTCAGCTTTGAATTTACCTTCCCATCAAGGAAGTGTTCAGGTATAAAATGGTCATGATACTCAAGCTGTAACTGGTCATACTCAATTGCCTTGACACTAAAGTTGACTAGGAGCTCTGAACAAATATGATGCCACTGACCAAGTGACAGAAAAAATAATGCACCCTCTGGAATGGAGTATGCTTGCCCCTGCTTGTCAGGTTCTGCTGACTATGGGGGCTCAGCTACACTGGGTGAGTCCTTATTAGGTGGACATGACATCTACATGTGTAATCTGCACTCCAACAAGCTTTGGATAAAGGGAACTGATGCTACAGGGCTGGAGAAGTGGTCTGAGCAAGCCTGAAAGACTCCAGCAAAGTGTACAGAGGGGTGTGAGTCAGAGGTGAGCATGGATGAGTAAGGTACAAAGCTCCAGAGGCAGCTATCAAGAAGGCAGGGTTGTCTTGGGGGTAACTTGGAACTGGATCCAAGCAGGTAGGTGGAAGCATGGGGAAGGATTCTGGAACATGGAGATAGAAGTGGAGGTCAAAGATGAGGAAACAGAGTTGATATAAAACATGATTAAGAAGGTAGATGAGATGAGGCAAGACAAGAGACTTAGAACAAGACAAGATGAGATGAGAAAGGAAAAAGATAAGATTGAGATAATACAAGATAGGAACAACAAGACAGGAAATGTAACAGACAGATAAGAAATAGGAAACAATATGTGGGTGGTAAGTAATATTAAGACTACCATAACTGATATTACTCTAGGGCTTAAATACTGGCAGGAGGGCCTCCTCTGGGACTGCAGATCTAATGTTGGGGCTGGTGGGCTTGGTGAGTCTCAGTTATGGTCACCTAGGTGTGGGGGGGTGTTCTGAGACCAGCAGGTAGGTGTTGGCATGTTTGATGCATACCTGTGATGCATGCTGGAGAAGGTAGAGGAAATGTTGGAGCTACCTGAACACTCATGGAAGGTTGAGGAGGTTATGGAGTCTACCAGGGGAAGTGTTGGAGATTGCCAGAGAAGTACCAGAGTGTGCTGGAGTGGGCACCAAGAGTGGAGGAGGGTTGTAGAGTTTTTTAAAGAGAGGAGATGCACTCCAGGACTTGCTGGGCTTGGCTGGAGCAAAGTCCAGGGGTTGGTCTAAGGGGGTCTGGGAATGGGTTGTGACACTGATCCTTGATTGCATTGTTGGCAATGGATTGGTGGGGTATACCAGACTGAGCTACAAATTCCACAAGTCTGGGCTAATCAATGGTATAATAGATTGAGATTTACCTATAGGATGTCATTTGTATCTCTGGGACAGTTTTTGTTTCCTCTTGTCAATCACCAATATGGTCATGAATGCATTCTACAAAGGGAAGGAATGGGTGGTCATTGAAGGATGGCAACCAATCCACTCCCATGACAGTGTCTATTTCCTCCTATGCAGTTGTGACCTATATAGGGCAGTGAATGCAAGCAAGGACAAAGCTTTATAGAGAAATAGCACTGAAATTGGTATACAAATATGCACAAGTTTGTGGAGTCTTTTTCAACAGCCTACAATTTTAATAGCTGCCTATTATGCCAATGGATTGCCACACAAGATGAAAAAGACTGATTAGAAGTAAACTTACCACAAGGAGTTCCTTCAATAAGAAACTCTGGTCACCTTCAAGTTTGTCTTCCCTTGCAAACTCTGCCACCCATTTAGGAGACAATACCTTTGACTTTTTTCTGCAAAGTTGGAAGGAGACAGACATGTACATATTCATACTGAATGTCTTGCCTGTGATGGCCTTGTCAATTAACTTCTTGTGTAAAACATCCTCTCATTTCAGAAATGACTGTGCACAAATTCTTCATGATATAGGCCCAGGAAGTAAATTCAGGAAGGGAAATGCATTGATGATACTGCTTGAAGAACTTGTAGGAAGCATTGCCTCATCAACTACCTTGAGACACCAGACAGTCAATGAGTTTTCTTTGGGTGCAGTTAAGTTTTACTCACATCAATAGTCTCCTGAAATTCTGATTCTTGGGTTGTTGGGTAGAACATATCAAGTCCTACCATGGGGAATGAGTTAGCTGCAGTTCTGTTGGAAACCAATGAGTTATTCTTATCATATTCAAGTTTCAAATGTCATATATGAATTTATATGATTGAACCACTCTGCACCTCCATCACTGAGTAGTCTTTGTATGTTGAGAGTTGCTTCAATCTCTGGACTGGTTCTGTCCTTGCCAGCTTGCATGGCAGGCTTGATCCTAGCAGTCAGGTTCCAAGCAATGGTGTGATTTTGGCCTTTGTTGTTGAGGACCCATTGGGCTTCCATGGGGTCCAAATGATGTCACTGATGTGAGCAAGAGGCAGGTTTAGCCACTATTCAGTCAAGAATACATAGCAAGAATTTACAACTGACAATGTAGGGCACAAATGGACATGACAAATGTTTGGCTGTGCACTTCAGAAGGAGCTCTTTGGCAACCTCAATGACTCCAATCATGATAGGGCACTATCACACAAGAGTATAAGTTACATTCTAGGCACTACACATATATGTAGATTCTAGGTACTTACAGAACCTGCTAGGTTGAGTGATACCATTCTTCTGTATTCATTGAGCAATTTTAAGAAGTATGTTGCCAGATGCTATTGAGCTTGACTTGAGTTCATGATGATGAGGGATGGGGGAGCATTGGACATACCTTGTTAGAGACATAGAGCAAATACCCCAGGAGTGGTACACCAGGGAGACCTAGAGGTAGTATATGATCTCTGCTGGCCTTTAAAAGCTTGTAACACTAAGCACAAGCATAATGAAGAACATAATAGTGGCAGCATTTAGCTGGGGGACTCAGCATTTCTGTGTTTTGACCTGAAGTGAAATCAGCACTCATCATCTGAAGAGGTGGTGAGTGTACCACTTGAGTTGTACTGCTAGTCAGGATGTTAGGTTTGAAAGCTTGTTGATAGCAAATCAAGACTACTCTAACTATTACTATGCTATGGCTTAAGTATCTGTGGGGGGAACTCCTCTGGGACCACAGGTCTGAGGTTGGATTGTGCAGGTGGATCTTGGGTATGGTTGTTTGGGGCATTCCAAGACTGGCTATCAAGTAGACAATGCCATCACCTCAGGTTACTATCATGTATGCTCTAGGATTTGAACTACTGATTTCCAGTGAAAAATGGAGTCAATGTAATAGCACACAATGTTCAAGAATTTTAAAATTCACACTTGTAGCTACCACCTGTTAAGCCTAGTTAGGCATGGAATACAGGCTATATTACATGCCTAATGACATTATTTGGTTGGCTTAGGGCAGCTTCCTCTAATAGTTCAGCCTTATTTTTAGGCCTCATTGGAGATTGAACCAATGGTCTTTGGTCATCAACAATATTCCTCTAGGTATAGTGACTCAAAAAACTGTCCTAATGTTTTATACTTTTTCAAAGATGACACTGGCATGAAAAATTGTAGTACCTAAAATCTTGATTAAACCATGTAAAACACTATGGCATCCATAGCTACAGATTGCACCTAGGCTTATGTAATTGTAAGGGTGACCTCTGAGAGCAACAGCTAAATTATGCAGCTAGCAGAGGGGAATCCAAAGAGAACAAGTCTAAGGATCCCCACTGCTCAGTGCAGCATGTCAGCTGGTGGTGGAAGGCATGGGAACAATTGTACAGACAACTAGAGCTAACTCTAACCTCAGGAAAGTGCTTGACAAGGGATTATGGCAAGTTCCAGGGGTTTCTGGAAAAGGAGAATGACTTCCAGAGATTTTTTGGGGATCTGGAGAGTGCTCTGGAGGTGTTGAACAAGCCTTGGGAAATGGGAGTGGGTCTAGGAGAGTTGGCATAGGTTGGGCATGGAGGTCTGAAATGGAAGTCCCCTGACATCATCCCCCCTCTAGTGTGTGGCATCTTGACATGCAGGGTAGAAGAAGTTCCAGATTGCCTAGTCAGCTGGTGAGATGGGATAGATCCCTCAGATGGCTTGGGGTGCATCTGGGTGCTGGTGGAACTCCCTGACAAGTCTGGGCACATGCATGTTCTCCCAGGATTCCCAAAAGATGTCCTCATTTCCATAACTCTTCCACTTCACCTTGTATTGTAGTCACTGCTGAAATAGGTGACTATCCAAGATCTCCTCCACTTTGTACTCCTTGTTGTTGTTGACCACTACCAGGGGTAGCAGGGGTGCTGGGCATCACCCCAGAATAGGGTCTGCTGGGGCCAGTGTTAATTTGACCACATTGGATACTGGATGAAGCTGGCACATTCTAGTGGAGAGCTGGAGTCAATAAGCTAGGGGTCCTACCTGCCATTCTACCATGAAGGGTCCCAGTAGTCAGTGCAAGAGCTTTTTCAATGGTCAGGTGGTTGTAATATCAGAGGCATCCAAGTAAACTCAATCTCTGGGCTGGTATTTGGGCATCAGAGTCCTTCTGCAGTTGTAGTATTATGCCATGTTGTCCTTTGCCTTTGCCAGAGCTGCCTGGGATTCCTCCTGTGTGATCTTCATCTGATCCATGAACTTGTTTACAGCTTCATTTTCTGAAGGTTGGGCCCAGGGTTCAAAGCCCATGCACAGGTGATGCCTGGTGTCCAGGAAGAAGGGCAAAACTTGAGTGGCTGCATGAACATGGTTGTTGTACTGGAACTTGGCATCAGGGAGGAGTTTGTCCCAGTCATCCTGGCACTCATTGCAGAAGAGGCAGAAGTATTGCCCAAATTCCTGGTTCATGTGCTTGGTCTGGCTGTTAGGCTGTGGGTGGTAGGTGGTGGAGGTGTGAAGCTTCATGTTGAGTAGTTGGTAGAGCTCCCAGGTGAAGTCTGCCACAAACTGTGGACTCTGGTTGGACATGTAGGCATCAGAGAGGCCATGGAGCTTTCAGACATTCTTCCAGTACAGGTTAGCAGCCCCCATGATGGAACAAGTGGTATGAGTAGGAACAAAGTGTGCTCACTTACCACAGAGGTCCACTACTACCATGATGGCATTGTAACCATGGATGTCAGGGCACTCTACAATAAAGTCCACTGAGGCAACACTTCATCACTCCATGGAGATGGGTAGGGGATGGAGCTGTCCAGAGAGGAGGCAATGTTGGAGCTTGGTCCAGAAGCAGAGATTGCATGTACTAGTGTAGGACCCAATATACCAGGACATCTGGGACCACCAGTAGTTCCAGAACACTAGCTCCAACATTTTCCATTGGCTGGGGTGTCCCACAATCTAGGAGTCATGGTGCTGCTCTACAATTCTCCAGCAGAGCTCTGTGTCATTGGGCACATAAATGCAGTCCTGGAAAGTCAGGAGTCCATCATAGAGGACCCACTCATCTGTGTGGACAGACTTGGTGCCAGTGGCACATCCTGATTTGAGTGCCTGAGCAACAAGTCTCTCCTGCAAACTGTCCTAGTTTCCATGCCAAACATCCCAGAGGATCTCTACCTCTGCTCCCTTGACAGCTAGACCTTCCATGGCTCAGATCATAAACAACTTGGGTTAGAGGAGCATGATGTTACTGTTGTCATCTCCCCTGATGCTGTGGTCCACTCTCTGGGACAGGGCATCCAGCTTTTCCATACTCCAACCCAGCTTGTGGTGCAGTGAGAAGTCAAAGTTGGCTAGGTAGAGAGACCACTGGGCCTGCTGGCAATTAAGCTTTTTGGCCATCCAGAAGTATTTAAGATTCTTGTGATCTGTTCACACTTCAAACTTATGCCATGCCCCCTCCAGGAAATGCCACCACTCCTCAAAGGACCAGATAATGGCCAACATCTCCTTGTCATGGATCTTATAATTGTGCTCCACTGTGTCCAGGCTTTTGGAGTAGAAGGCCACCAGATGTCATTTCCCATCCTCCTGGGATTGTTGTGACAGAACAGCTCCAGTGGCAAAGTCAGAGCTGTTGGCTTTCACCCAGAAGGGAGAGTCATCATCTGGGAAGAGGAGGATGGGTCCAGAGGTGACAGCACACTTGAGACTGTCAAAAGCTGTCTGCTCCAGGAAGCCCCAGCTCCAGATGGCATCCTTTGTGGTGAGGTCAAACAATGGTCAGGCATGGATGGGAGAAATCCTGGATGAACCTCTGGTAGAAGTTAGTGAGCCTAGGAAGGCCTGCACTTCCTTCTTGTTTTTGGGCTCTGGCCACTCCACAACACCCACTACCTTCACTGGGTCCATCTCTGCAGCTCCATGTGAGATGATCAACCCAAGATAGTCAATCTGGGTCTGCTCAAACTTACACTTTGCCAGTTTGAGATAGAGCTAATGAAGGTGGAGACATTCCAAGACAATGCACATGATCTGGCAATGCTCCTCCAACATTTTGGTGTAGATGAGGATGTCATTGAAGTATACACACACTATACCTTTGGCAATGAGGTCTTGGAAAATGTTGTTCATCATTGTCTGGAAGGTGGCTGGGCTGTTGGTGAGTCCAAAGAACATGATGAGAGGTTCAAACAATCTCCAGTTGGTCCAGAAGGCAGCCTTTCACTTGTCTCCCTCCTGGATGTGCACATTGTTGTAGCCCCACTGGATGTCCCCAGAGATTGTTGATGAGCTCAGAGATGAGGGGGAGGGGGTAGCAGTTCTTCACAGTCATAGCATTAAGGACCCAATAGTTCTGGACCAGTTGGAGGGAGCTATCCTTCTTTTTGATGAAGAAGACCAGAGAAGCCATTGGGAATTTGGAGGGGTGGATACAACTAGAGTCTAGGTTCTCCTGCAGGAAGGCAATGAGCTTGTCCTGCTCCTTCAGTGCTAGCAGGTAGACCTTATAGCTTGCAGGCTTGGAGTCTGGCATTAATCTGATGGTGTGGTCTCACTGCTTGAATATGTCCTCAAATGTGTGAAGATATGAAGATACAGCATCCTGGAATGCCCAGGGCACAGAGTTTGCAGTGAAGGCCTAAGCCAGCCACTGGGAGGTGGTCTGGCTAGCCCAGATCTCCATGACAGAGGGCAGGGAGCATAGGGTGGTGGTGCATATCTGGTCTCCAACTTCCACAGCCTCATCCAGGGACTCCAGGCTGTGCAAGCCATGAAACTTCTCTTCTAGTTCCTCCTCTGAGGCCTCACCACTACTCTGGTCATCCCTGTAGAGGGCTTCTCTACAGGGGAACACCAGGGGCAGGGAGTCCAGAAGGTCTAGATCAGCAAAGGGGAGGTGGCCAGCATGGCAAGCCCAAATGGCCACATGCTCTCAAACCTCAGCCTAGCATTGTTCCTTGACCTCAGTGGTGCAGGTGGAGCACCTCCAGGGGCACTGGCTCATGGTTACCTTGCCCTGGGCCCAATCTACTTTGGGGCTGTGTTCTCTGAGCCAGGTAAAACCAAGGATCATGTCCTGCTTGCCTAGGCTGGTGATGGTGAAGACTGCATGCTCTGCATAGCTCCAGTAGCAAAGGATGAGATCTACCACAGAACTGATGGCACCTGCTTTGTTGGGTGTTTCACCAATATTGAATGCTGGAATAGGCTTGGAAAGTGGCCACATGGTCAAGCTATGGCACTTCACAAACTCCAAGTCCAGGAACAGCCCTGTCACTCTGCTGTCTAGGAGGGTGGTAACTCCATGAGTTTGCTGAGTGTCTATGGTCTTGATCTCCATGTCAAGGTGCAAGGAGTTTGCTGAAGGGTTTGTGGCCACTATGTACCACTGGGGCAATTGGCATTCCCAGGTGGGGCAGCATGGATGGAGCCTAACTGGCATTGGGGAGCTCAGCTTGGGGTCCAAAGTTGGTGTTTGTATGTCTGGAGAGGAAGACTCAGGTTCTTCTGTCTTAGGGTCATTGAAATCAGGAAGGGCAATATCATTTTCTACTGACAGACACATGAACCTGTTAGTACCTGGCAACAGAGGCATACACCTCATCCATCACTTGACTCAAAATCCTCCTCCAGGCCCAGGAGGGGGGTGCAAGCACTGCTCTCCTCTGGGGTCAACTCTGGTGCCAGCTCATCTGGTGAGGGATCTCCAGCAGCATCCTTTGTGGCCAACAGTTGCAGGAGGAGCTTCTCCTGCTCAGCTGTGGAGAGGTAATGCACTTTGAGATACAACAGGCAGTGTTGTGTGAAGTGCCCTGGCTTTTGGCATCTCCAGCATAGGAGTGGCATGGGGTGGTGCTATCAGGCAGCATTGATGTTCATGGGGATGCCTGGTGGCAGGGGTTGGTGGGGTGGGTAAGCCTGACAGCCAAGGTTGTGGTGCAGGGGCAGCCAGGGCCTGGACTGCCAGGAGTACAGTAGCAGGATACCAGAGAGCAGTGGCATGAGCAGGGCAGTGAGTTGGGTGCATGTGGCATAGCTCCCATTGAACCTCCATGAGCTGCCACTGATCCTGGGCCACCTTATACCAGGAGGCAATCTGCTCATCATTCAGATGGCCCTTGGCAAGATTGTCCATGTGTTCCAGTAGTGCAGGGTGCAGGCCATCCTGGAATGTGAGGCACAATTGGAGACTGTTGGGGTAGGCTGCTTGCTTGACTAATGCCCAGAAGGAATTAATATACTTGTCCAGTGTCCATTTTCCTTGCCCATACTGCTCCTGGTTGCATAGTGCTAGGGCAGCAGTTTTAGCAGGGTCAATTAGGAAGAACTCCACCTGGAAGTCCTTTTCAAAAGTGGCCCAATCTGCAAAGCTTCCAACACCTCCAGGGCATCAAAACATCTATAGCACATAGGTGGAGGCATGCCCAGTCTTCATGTAGGACAGTATCCAAGCCATCTTCAGTGCATCAGAGTTGAAGGCATCTCTGTTGAGGTGAAATATAGGTGATACAGGACTGGAGGAAATGTTCTCTGCTAGAGCAGTCACCATCATATGTGTCCAGGAGTGTGGGATAGAAGACCTGCACCCAGGGGTTTACTGGAGCTGCCAAAAGGACTACTGGAGCTGTCAGGGGTGGTTCTGTGGCTGGGGAGGGTGCAGAGGTAGGAGGCAGGCATTCTAGTAGTGCCTGAAGGGAGTGGGAAATGAGCTTGGTGGTTTGGCAAAGGGTAGAGAGTTCAGTCATGTGATGGGTGAGGGAAGATTAGGTTAATTGCACTTGGCTCTCTAGGTGTAGCAGGTGAGTCCAGGCCTTGTCTTGAGGGGCTGGGGCCTCCAAGGGAGTGTCTGGGTTGGCAAGCTGAGACATAGAATTCTGCAGGTGCTTAAGCCTGGTGGGGAAGCAACAGATAGGGGGCTCAGAGACTCCATGCAGGCTATGAGAGGCTTCCAGACCAGGATTTGGAGACTTGTTCTGCTGTAAGGGTGACCTCCAGGAGCAATGGCTAAATCACACAGCTAGCAGAGGGGAATCTGAAGTATATTAGAAACAGTAACCAACAATACAAATAGTAACTAATCACCTAGCAGAGGGAAATCTGAAGAGAACAAGTCTAAGGATCCCTGCTGCTTGATGCAGCACATCAGCTGGCAGTGAAAGGCATGGGAACAACTGTACAGACAACTGGAGCTAACCCTAACCTCAGGAAAGTGCTTGATGAGAGATTACAGCAAGTTCTGGGGGTTTCCAGAACAGGAGAATGACCCCTGGAGATCTTTGGGGATCTGGAGAGTGCTCTGGAGGTGTTGAATGAGCCTCAGGGAATGGGAGTGGGTCTAGGAGAGTTGGCATAGGTCAGGCATGGAGGTCTGAAATGGAAGTCCCCTGATAGTAATTTAAATTGAGACTAACAGATTAATGGCTGTTTCAAAATATTCAGTCATTGGGACAGTTTTTCAAGCTTTTATAATTTTGGTATCTAGTACTTTGTAGGTCTTTCATTTGCCTTGATTTCTGCTTGGATCCTTCTAGGCATGCTTTCTATCAGTCTTTGGCATACCTCTGGGTGGTATTTCATCCCACTCCTTTGCAACTTTCTCCCACATTTCATGCACACCATGAGGTGTTTTGTACTGCCTAGGCACCCCCTTGAGGTACTTCAGAGGTGTTCAGTAGGGTCAAGATCTAAGAATCTGCTGGCCACCAGAGGACATCAAAGTTGTTGTCCTCAATCCTGAGGTCATTGTTGTGTTGAAAGTAACAGGCACCCTCTTCCATCTCCAACTTCTCAAAGTTCTCCTTTGCTCCATTATCTCAAATTTCATAGCACTGCTCTGCATTCATGATCCCCACTACCTCTATCAGCCTTTCTACCCTATTCCAACCATACAGCCCCATAGATTGTTCCCTTCTTCATGCTTCACAGTAGTTGTAGTTGTTTGATCTGAAATGCCTTCCCCTTGTAGCTTTCACACATACTGCTTTCCATCTGACCCAATCCTGTTAATCTTTGTCTCATCTGTCCACAACACCCTTTTCCAGTCCTCCACAGTCCAGTTCTGATGTTCTCCTCTTTCAAGTCATAGTTTTCAATGTCTAGCTTTGAGCATAAGAACTTCCCTCTTTGTAGCAGACTGATACCCCTCCTTCTTCAGCACATTCTAGACAGTGTGAGGTGAGACAGGATTAGAATTGATGTTGTTGATAAGATTGGTGGCCTGGACAGCTGTATCAAGTCTCCCAGTTGAGATTTGTGAAACAATTGCCTGTTTATCTGTGGAGTAAGCTTAGTATGAGAGTCTTTAAGATGGTTTTCCTTGTCCACCTCCAACTCTCTACCATTGCTCCCAATAGTAGACTTCCCTAGACCACTTTTAGCCTCAATTTGACATAGAGAATATCCTTGAGCAAGGAAAGAAGCAACAATAGAGCATTGTGCAGGAGGAGTAGCTTTCATGCTGGTGATTGAAGGTCAAGATGTGATTCAACCAACTTGAACCACTCCCAAATATATCCAAGCATGGTTGCATGACTCTGTTTATATTCCCACATGCAACTTACTCTTTATTTTTGACTAAAATAGAGATAGACCTGCAAAGTTGGAGAGGCTCATAAAACTGTCCCAAGTGAATATTTTATAATGGCCATTACTCTGTCAGTTTCAATTCAAATTACATAAGCCTAATCTGTAGCTATGATGCCACAGTATTTGACATGATTCAAAAAAAATATCAGATACTTCCAATATTTTATGCTGACATCATCCTTAAAAAGAGTATGAAACATTGGGACAGTTTTTTGAGCCACTGTTATGAGCTGCAATGCTTCATTAGCAGATCTAGTTACTGACAATGATATACTGCAAGTCACATAGGGTTTGCAACAAAATTTCAAGCTATGAGCCAACATGGAGAGTCATGAGCAGCAACACCCTTCATTCAAGGAAGTAGTCAGTCCCACCATATGCAACCAACTC
Organism: Termitomyces sp. DKA64; assembly: GCA_017657295.1. NCBI lineage: Eukaryota > Fungi > Basidiomycota > Agaricomycetes > Agaricales > Lyophyllaceae > Termitomyces > Termitomyces sp. DKA64. The sequence continues at coordinate 11,873 of JAGGAV010007839.1, read as the reverse complement.
TGCAAAATGTCTCTACTAGACTAAATTCAAGACAACAGCAATTTCCCATTGCTGGATCAAGTCCAGGGAGCACACAATAAACTGCTCCTTTTGAACAGGGCTGGCTGTCCTTGCTGGGATGGGAAAGGAAGTCAAATGACTCCAAAAGAGAGAGCAGTCTGAAGAGAAAATGCTTATCTGAGTTATTACCTTATGCAGAAAACATCTAGTATATCAGTGGTTAAGCAACATCTACTGTTCAGCATATCAAACTCATTGACCAGATTGAATGACAACTTGACAAACAGGGGTGAGTGAGGTCAACTCCAGACAGATGGGGTCAATGAACTAATGGGAACAGAACCAGTCTGTAAGAGTGGCCAACCAGGAGGAAAATTTAGAAATATTGAGTTGTACAGGAAGTGGAGCAATGTCTGGCTGGCCAAAAATCACGGGTGTTCAGCATCCAGGAGATTCAGATATGGACAACCTTGGGTTCAGTGAACAAGAAGATTGATTAGCTGGACAGGGATGAAATATCAGAATATCCCAGGATTTACTTTGACAGGAGCACTCTTTACCTATTTGACCAATTGTAAAGTCTGCAGGACATTGACAAGACATTGTGTGGCTGTCATGTACATATAAGCCTAGCAAACAATGAATATATACAACTCTTGAGGCCCAAGCACTTATATACCTGTGCCACCTATTGACCAATTGTCACTCACTAAAATATTCTTGAAAACCAGATTGTTACTATCACACAGACTTGGAAAATAATATTTGTCATCCTATATGTCCGGATCCCAGAATGTTGTCTCAAAGTATGTAGTGTAGAGTAAGTAGTTGAACTGGGGCGGACGTTTTGCTGACATACCTTCATTCATGTTATTATGCGGCATGTGGTTCGTGATTGTTGTAGAAGTAAATGTAAAAAGAAGTGATGGCGCAGGGTTAGGGTTCCGCGGTCCTGAACTCGCCCCTCGTCTCACTTGCACAAAATGTCGACACAGCCATACGTCCAATCGGGTGAACCGCTCAACGACTTCCTACGGTCATTCTGGCAGCGCCAAATTGATGCTGCAGAACAAGAAACACCAGATTACCGACACCCGCCTCTCCCACTAGCCAGGATAAAGAAGGTAATGAAGAGCGATCCTGATGTCAAGGTAAGGACTCCCTTCTGGCGCGACCGTTTCTGCCTCGTGACCTCATATACACCTGACAGATGATTGCAGCAGACGGTATGCATCAGCTGCATGCATCGTATTCACGCGTCTAAACAGTGCAATCTGCGTGGGCGCAGCTCCTATCTTGTTCTGCAAAGCTTGCGAAAGTAGGTTGGAATAGTCATTCTTGGAGTCGTGTTTCGTGCCATGCTGATTTACTTATGCTTTTGCAGTATTTATCTCTGAAATAACAGCAAGGGCGTTCATTGTCGCAGATGCCAACAAACGCCGTACCCTCTCACGCTCTGACATCGCCAAAGCCTTGAGCAAGTCCGATCAGTTTGACTTCCTAATCGACATCGTTCCCAGAGATGACATTCCCTTTGGACCTGGGAAGAAGGCGGGTTCATCGACAAGTACGAAGCAGGTGAGATTTTCAAAGGTAGTTTCAATTTGACCCATGAATTGATCAATGAAGACAACGGAAACACATGCTGGGGGGTCAACGTCTAGTGTGATACCAGTGGACAGTACGAATGGGGGCACGAATGGAGGTCCACAAGTGCTTGAGCAGGTGAGACTTCTTGGTCATCCTTTCGATCCAATGTGTTGCTATTTCTGACATGTGCAGCTTGACTCAATCCTGAATCCAGGTTCAGGGGAACATGGAGGTATTCCAAGATGACATGCCGGCTCAGATCAGATTTTCGATTTAGGACTTATCATCTCTAGTTTACGTCCTTTTACATGGGATTGGTAATTTTTACTCGGTATCGGCAGTCTCGACATTAGGTGCGAATCTACACTTAGGGACACAATTGTTTATGACCTTTCGGAACTATGGGGGAAGTAATTGTATCTGACTAGAGTCGCCCAATCGTTGGTGTTTCAATCCATTCGGACAAAGAAGGTCTTGTTTTTGGCTAGATATATCGCAAAAGACCAGTAGATGATAAGATCAGTATGTTTATGGCTAGTGGGACGTCTGAATATCAGGCGCCTTCTGGCTGCCTTTTAAGGCCCAGAAAATGGCCAGTCATGCCTGAACCGCCCTTCATAAGCCACATCTTGTGAAAGATTTACGGCAGGTGGCGTCAAAAGTCTTCCGCATGACCTTGCAACCTTCGTCAATGCGTCATGTCGGTCTTTGCGATATGGACCCGCAAAAGTCTGGATATCGTAACAGAACTCCAAAGCCTTTCCGTGATAATCGGATAGTGCTGCCTCATACTCTGTTCTACTCGCTTGTTCTGCTCTTTCGACATAAATAAAGTTGTAAGGCCGGGTGGAAGATCCCTCTGGAAATAATAGGACAGAATAGTCTGCTATAAGACCCTGCGCAAGCTTTGTCATTCGGAAGACAGATGCAGCACCGCCGATAGCAGAAACTGGTGCGGCCTCAAGGTCGAATTGGAGATCATCTGAATCTAGCTGAGCAGCTCCGCTGTCTATCAATATCCAGTGAAGTAAATCGCATCGTGCAACCCTGCCTTTATAGACCTTGCGTAACGTAGTTATCATGAATGAGAGGCTTTTGTTTCGTTGGCCAAGTCAAAATTATAGAGGTTAGCCTTGAGAAAAGGCAACTGCACGTATACGTAAGTATATTAGCCGGGCGTTTGGACATCCAGACAATCCTCGATAACGCATTGAACGGCTGAAAATCATACTAGTAACTCGCGGCCATCATATCTAAGTGGTGAAGGAAAACAATGGAAAGAATGAAGATAGTAAGTTATTTCTGAGTGCGGTCGCCGCGTCTGCGCGACGCTTTGTTTGTAATTGTATTGGCTGGCCTCAAATTTTGAAATTCAGAGATATTCATGAATAACTATCGATGCTTCCGTCTGCGCTACTGGACCTGACTCTCCTTCGCTTTTCTACACCTTCAGCGCGTATTGCATCTAGCGCTCTTACAGTCTCACGTTGCGCTTCTACAGCCCGCCATGTCCGTCAGACAGTACCTCTACTTCCCTCATCACCTCCCAGGTCCGGATATAGCTACGGTGTTATAGAACCTAGAAGGGCAGAGACTGGAGACAGGTCAATTCGATTTTTTTTTCCCGTTCTTATGCTGAAATTAATCCACACAGTGACCGACGGTCTCGTACAATGGAAGGTGCAAGCCTCGCTGCTAGAACAGGTCAAATAGCACGAGATGCTGGAGTGGAACTTGCAATACGAGTTAAGACGTTGGAGGAGATTGCAAATGCTGAAGTACTCGTGGTTTCCCTTACGATAAATTGTTTGTCTATGACTGACATCAGATGCTAGGAAGCTGCTGCACTTGACTCCTCAGGCTTTACGGAAGAAGAGTTGATGTTTTTCTATGAAGATGTCCTTGCTCTTCCGTCTTCCTCTGAACAATCCAGCCAAGTCACTAATGAAGAGCTTGTGCAACGGCAAATTGATGAAGACTTGGTGATTGTGTGTACTGCTGAAGAAAGGATTTTGGCGGATGAGCCACTTCCTTCCTCAAGTACCCAAGTACCTTTGCATCCTTATCACCGTATCCTCTCATACACACGCGATGCAATTTTGCGTATAGAAACTGCCCGAGAAACCATAAAACGTTCTAACGCTGAACCGTCCGTCGCCGGAAACGATTTCCTTCCTGTGTCGATACTTTCGAATTCAGAATTTCGTTCTATCCTAAGACTTTCGGTAAGATTGCTTCATTAGTAAAGCAACATTCCTTGATAAGTCTGTAGATTCGAGCTGGCGATGCCGATGCAGCAGACCTCACCTTGGACCTGATGAAGGTATGTTATCCCTTTCAACTTTTGTCCCCGAGCTCAAAGTCGCCATAGCGGAGTGGCCTCGCGATACCAGAAGACACGGTTACTTCTCTCTTGAAGGTTTATGCTTCCACAGGCAACGTCTCCAAGACCGAACAGGTCCTGGTACGGTACCTCGACGGTCCTCCTACTCCCCAGCAAAGACATTTTCATATCAAGTCCCACCTTAATTCCACCCCTGCGGAGAGTATTCCAAACTCTGCCCTGGAATTGCTCCACTCTTACGAAAACCAAGCTTTACCTGCTCCCATCCAAACCTATACCTCAGTCATCACCGCCCTCTTCTCTACCAACTCGTCCCTGGGTCGTGCTCAAGCCTGGGACATATTTTCTCATATGCGCTACGTTGCACACGCCACCCCTGATCCTACCCTCTACCTCTTGATGATTCGTGCCTGCGCTTCCCCCATCAACATGCGTCCATCCGAGCCAGAAAGGGCCCTTGACCTCTGGAATGAAATGACCGTGGACCATCATTTGGAACCGACGGCAGGCGCTTATGATGCTGTCATTCTTGCGTGCGCACGCTCTGGAAAATCAACATATGTGAATGAGGCGTTTAGGCTGGCAAAACAGATGCTGGACTCTCATCGTGATGCGAGGGGCGAGTCGGCATTCAAGCCTTCTCGCAGGACATACTGTGCGCTGCTTGAAGGTGCCAAGCGCATTGGTGATCTATCAAGAGCGAGATGGATTTTGGCTCAGATGATTGCGACACAGAGTGGCACAGATACTGAGGCCGTCAATGAGGAGGTCATGATGCATGTGTTTCATACATATGCTTCATATCGCCCGCCATTCAACAGAAACCTCGTCAAAAGTGAGCCAACGCAAGCCGACAGTGCACCGACCCCTTCGACAGAAGTATCGCCTGATGTCTCAAAGAGTCGTCCACAATCGACGGGTGTTGCCACTAACGAGCTAGGATCCACGTTCAAACATATCCCTCCACAGAGCAGTACAGAAGTCATACATGAAGTCCGGATACTCTTCGATCGGATACTGTACGATTCGGGTTTGAAGAACCTTTCTGACCCCACGGACGGGGGTGCCCTTCCTGCGGAACAAAAGTTCAAGCATGTGGAATTGTCGTCGCGCTTGGTCAACTCGTACCTTGCTGTCCATTATAGACATGCACCTCTCGATGATGCTCGCGATCTGTACCGACGAGTGTTCACGGAATGTCAGATCCCTCGCACCGGCCGTACGTATGTAGAGGCATTGGAGAGATGTGCCATTGCGCGACGTGGCCATGAGCGGACGATGGTGCCGGACTTTGCTGAAGAGGTGTGGGCCGAGTGGCAGAAGCTGGAAGACGCTGGGGATGAGGATGGACGGCTTCTGAGCGGGCGAATCATTGAAAGAGCGCATATTGCGATGATACGAGTGCTTGCTTTGTGCGTTGAGTTGCCTTCCTCATGATAACATTCTATTCATGTTCCCTTTCAGAACGAATAACTTGGACAGGGCGATGCAGCATCTGCGCACTTTCGCGGCTCGTTATCCGCCGTCTGATGTTCGTACACCCGTTCCCAAACCTGCAATGCGCTCTACCCGTACTGTCCTTACTGGCAACCGGCCGCTGGTGCGTATGACTTCGAACGTCGAGATACCAGACGACAACGTTCCTCCACTCATTATGTTCAATGATATTGAGGTTTTACACCATCGACTTGTTGCGCGGCGTTCTGTGACAAATATAAAGTATATCGCATGGTTATCTAAGAGTTATGAGGGCGCGTTGAGGGCGCGTAGAGCTGCGGCATTGAAGCTGAGGCCAGGGGAAGAGTTGGGCGAGACAGGATTTAATGCGCGAGTCGAAGCGCCGCCGGAATGAGCATGGGTCGATAGAGATGTTAGAGCTACATATTGATATGCCTAGTATAACTTACTACAGGGGAATATTGAATCTGTTATTGTACTTTGGGTCGATTCGCCTTTGGTAATGACATATAACGGCCTGAATATCTCCACCACGTCAAAAGATTTGCTGCTCCCAGCAGCCCACCAATTCCAATATGCAGAAACATTCCCCGTGCAAATCCTCCCTGTGGTCCAGAAGCTTCGACTCTGAGAAAGAGTGCACTCCACAGAATCTGGATGGCAGAGGCCGTGACACAGAAGAGCACTTGAGTCACCGGTATAACAGCTCTCCAGTTGAGGAGCTGTCGAGCACCATAGCGCGCGAAGAAAGACGTGATGAACGTTTTTGTATATGCAATGCGCACAGAAAGGTTCAGGATGTTGGCGTACACCAAGGACGCGTCACCCAGCTGCAACTTGAAGAAAGACACCGCTGCGATGATGTAGACCACAGAAAAGACAGCCATCCACCTGTTAGCACAATGAGTACATGCGATCAAAGAGCGGTAGAGTAAGAGATAGATGCCCACCGACTTTGCTTGTTAAGATCCTGGGGCGTGGCCACACTTGACAAAAATGCTTCTAGCCCTCCATTGAACGCAAGAACGGGAATATACCACACCCAAGCAGTAAGGACCTGTGGCGCGCTAGTTGAGATGTACTGTCGGGGAAGCAAAATGTGTAATAGAAACGGAAGGTACGCTGTTCCAAAAACGACCAGAAATAGGGAAAATGCGGCTTGCACAGAGAGAAGAGAAATAAGGGCTTTGGACGCCTGCTGCAATGCGGCGTCATTCTCTGCTTTGGACCCCACGTTAGTGGTGATATTACCCAGGACTTTTGAGAAGAATCCGCGGTATGCTTCTTCAACTGGCTGGAACACGATGCGTGCGACGAGAGAACCTGTTTCAGAAGATTTAATACAGAAGTTTGAAGATGCTGAGAGGCTAACCATAGTTCACAGCGATAGCGTATCCTCCCTGGTCTTCCAAAGGGCTGAAATACGATAGAATAAGCTTGTCACCCTCAGTCAAGAAGTGTTTGAGTAAAGACTGAGAAGTCATGGTCAGCGAGAGGCGAAGAAGTTCGGGGTCGAAAAAATGGTCTGGTTTGCAACTGTACTTTGGAATGAGTGGGCTCGAGCACATAGGAAAAATACCGCGTACTCAACAGGAGGCGATCTCCTAGGCCACCAACTATTCACTCCATATGCCGCCGCATAAGTCGCGAGCACCGTTGCACCATAAGCAAGCTGCCCACCCGCAAACGCAATCAACGCCAGCGAACCTTTCCCTTCCCGTTTCAAATCGTGAACTAGCACCAAGAACGTCACGACCGCCTTACTCGTGATCCCCAAACCCTCTGCCCTAACGCGTATCCCTGTCCTGAGCTCCGCCATAGCGCTGCACTCCAGTCAGGATACCCTCTCATAGAACACATCATCAATGGCCCCTCACAGGTTATGCATCGGCTCACTCATGAGCTCCAGCAGCGCCGCCAACGCATACATACCAATCGACACATCAAAGTGTACTTGCGCACGGATCTCGCCTCCTGCCAGGTGTGCGTACGCGTATGCTGTGGCGAGTGCCACAGGGAAACCGAGGAGCACAGGTAACACTGATATGTGGCGTGTTGCGGGGCTCGTTTTCTTCTCGCGCAGAAGGGTGTTCCGTACACCTTCGCGGCTGAGGAAGAGAATAGTACTTAGGAGAAGCTCAAATTGGATTGCGGCAATTCCGTATGCCCGAGGCGGTGCTATACGGACCATGGCTTGATTCAGCACAAACGTGAATAGCCGCGAGAAGAGCTGGAGACCCATCAGCGAGGACGCAGAACGAAACGAGCTCTGTGCGATTGATTCATCGGAGGACATGGATGCAGAAAACAAAAAAATATATTCAAAGGGGTTATATAGATAACCACGTCAACAAACATGTCGAGATCCGCGAATAAAGAAATTCAAAAGTAAGTACATAGCCTGGTAGAGTAATACACGAGGTAATACACAGAAAGAATGAGATAGAGTAGTCATTAGATCATGGGCTACAGGACGAGCGGAAACATAAGACAAAGCCAATAAACATAATAAATAGAGCACAAGACATCACCGTCGTCATTAGGTTTTAATCCACTTCATCGGCGAATTGGTTGGGGGGCGCTATTGCTTTACGCCGAGTAGACGGGCTAGCCGGGTTGGATGCTGAACTTTCCAGTTGTAGTCTCTCCTTTTGCCTCTCGACCTGAATGATTTGGGCGGTGACTTGGGGAGAACCTCCCAGCTTCTCTGAGAAGGCAAATAGAAGTCCTACTGCCGCATTCCAAACACGCCAGTTCCAACCAAGGACATCAACGCCTTGAACGGGGATTGATACATAGGGATAATTCACTTGAACTGCAAGGCGAATGATTGCCGCAGTCAAGGGGTCAATAGGAGTCATTGCGCGAGGTACATCAGGAGCTGGGGATCGGGATAGAGACTTCGGGGCGAAGGAGACGAGACTGCCCGCGATGACAGGGAGGACGACGGTTGGGAGGGCCCAGTGGAGAATGACCATCCAGAAAGCATACGTTTGGAATGTGCTCAATGGTGGGTAGAAATAGGGGAGGGCAATATTCGTATCTTGCATTTCAAAGAGGGGGACCTAGCAAATGTAAGGAGACAAGACTCTTGTAAATGCGATGTAGACTTACTTTGCCCGTTTTCCAGGGTATCACAGTGTAAATTATATAGATAGATTCCATGACAGTAGTGGCAGACCACACGTTCATCGAATCAGAGAGGAACTGTAGAAATGTCTCAGGACAGGAAGGAGATAACCGCCATGGTGCATACCCCACGGAATTGTTGCAACAGCTCTGTGCTATCTTGCAACAATTCGTAGTCCTTGATCTTCAACGTGATGGCTTCGACATTTGATGTTGCAGTCAGACGTTGTACGATACTCTTTACAGGGCTTGGCATGAGAGGAGGTAAACTTCTCGGGGTGATAGCGACAGCTTGCTGGGGTGATTGTTCGGGCGTCCCGTCATACGGCGAGCCGGGGTTCTTCAAGAACATGGAGACGTCATGCAAGTCGTCGATAGGAGTAGATTCGCGGACAGGATCAAGAGGAACTACGCGCCGACCCCTAGAGTTTGGCTTTGCCTGCGTGCTGCAACAATTAACTAAAGCCGGGAGATATATATATATGGACACACTTAGTAACAAGAGGCTGAGGCTGAACGCTCCGTCTGCGGCGACTTCCAAAGAGTCCAGAGAAGGAAGGATCCTCCTCGAGATCGGGGTTAAGTTCGAGATGGCGCTTTATCCTGTTCATTATCTCGTCCTTAGTGCCACCATCGCTGAGCTTTAATGCGAGAGCGATGTCCTGAAGTTCCTGTTTCTTCTTTGGCACGAGAGCGCCAGAGAACACTGGAGCAGCCATGTGGTCGGAAGTAAACGAGCGATAAACGAGAAATGGTCACGGCTTCCGCCAATATTTTCCTTTATTTACGTGTATCTCACGTGACTACGCGCCCGTTAGCGATCGACCGGGCTCGCAAATTTACACTATCACGTGTTACTGGTCTCTTGTACTGCACAATTAGAGCCAAGGATTGGCTTGGCTAGTCTCATTAACCTGCGCAGGGTTTGTGAGATTGCAGGGGGTGGTGTGTGATTGGGGTCCAGAATGGGCACCCAATCACTGGTAGAGGCAGGGTCAGCCTCCGGCATGTTGTCAGAATAGGTAGGTCCTGGCCAAATCCTCAGTGCCACCGGTTGTCTGGGAAGAACTATGCTGTAGCCTGGTGCTGAAGTTGGAGTTGCTTGGGAGGATACCAAGAGTGGTACATCTCCTTTGCTGGCTTCATCATGTATGGTGAGCAGGCAGTGTCCTACTCCCTCCTCAAAAAATAACATCTCATGATGTCATGATTGACTTAGATTGCTGATCATACAGGCAGTAACCACTATTTGCATACCCCACAAGACACATTCTGACTAACCTAGGTTCTAGTTTAGATTGTATCAGCTCATCAGGTACTTTTGCCCAGGCCAGGCATTCCCATGGGCATAGATGGTCTACCCACTGTCTTCTACCTGACCAGGATTGCTTAGGGACTGATGATGGGAGTAAGTTTCTTATGTAGGCTTGGGCTGCTGCAGTCTCTGCCCAGAGTTCTTTGGATAATCTGCTCTTAGCCAGAACACCACATATCCCCTCTGGTATCATTCAGTTTGCTTGCTCTGCCACCCCATTTTGGGCATGCACATAGGTATCATTCAGTTTGCTTGCTCTGCCACCCTATTTTTGGGCATGCACATATGGTGTAGTGACTCTGAGTATGATGCTGTGTGTGCCCAGGTACCATGTCCACATCCATGTCCACAATTCATTTGACCATTCTCTATCCACATCAACCCTTACTTCATGTAGCTTCCAGCCAGTCTGGCACTCTGATTTAGTGGGATACAATGCAAATGCAGTGAGGGTGGTCATGGCATCCTTTCTTGTTAGAAAGTACACCTATGTACAATTATCCGCCATCCACTGCTACCATTATGTAGTTTGTCCCTCCCATAAATGTCACACTTGCCAGCCCCCACAGGTCAACAAGTACATGGTCATTTGGGGCTCCCTCAGGTTCTACCACCACATCATATGGTCAAGCAGCATGTTTGCCATAGATACAGCACACACTCCAGATATGGTGAGTTTGCCTTTTATCTCTAGACCATCTACCAGATTCCTTGCTAATGCATTTCTGAGTGTGGATATGCTAGCATGTCCAAATCTTCTATGCCAGATGTCAAGGCTTGTGGGTTTCATTGTAGATTTGGCAGTCATGGCTGATGGGGCTTCCATTCCTCTGAGTATACCAATCAGATACCTTCCTCCCTTCCTGTAAGGGAATGCTTGGCAAGGTGGGATACTCCTATCCCACAAGGCCAAGTGTCAAGAGACAAGCAAGAGTCTAGCAGGTGCTAACATGGGCTAGAGGTGAGCAAGGGTCAAGGCAGAGGCCAAAGGGAGTTGGACATCACTAAGGAAGCTTACAGTTGGTTTGGTGGATAGACCTGGGAAACACTGCTATTGTTTGGTATGAGGATATTCTATCCTGCAGACCATCCTATATACTACATTGCTAGGAATGATGACTAACATAACTACTCCATCTGTCAGTGGTATGTATGGAAGCTGGACTAACAATTAATCTATACTGAGTAAGGTCCAAGCATGTAATTCATAGATGGCAACTAATGGGGACAGAGGGGTGTAGAGCATGACAGGCAATATGTCAGATGAGCTAGAATGGTGGATCATCCTCAGACTAAGCCTGGAATAGAGTTGAACAGTCCTAAGAGGACCATTCCCTGACATCACCCCCTCTTCAGATTTCATCACCTTGATGAACAGTGTTTAACCCCCTTGTCAAGGGCAAGAGTGACAAGCCATGTTAAGGCCATGCAGTGCTGGAGTGCCTCAGGAGTAGTGTCCAAAAGCATAAGAGATGATGGGGGATGACATATCAGGTGCCAGTGTAGAGAGGGTCATAGGTAAGCTGGTATCCATTGGTGAGCCAGGGGCCAATGGAGTTGGTATAACAGACATTGGAGTTCTAGTTACCATTGGAGAGTTGGCTGCCTGTGGAGGGGGCATGCTCTGAGTAGTAGGGGTAGCAGCAGTGTGTGTTACTGTGATAAAAGGAGCAACAACGTTTGACAGAGTAGGGAGGTGTGGAGGTCAGGGCTGCTGGGTAGAGAATTGCAGGGTGGACAGTGCAGCATCCCTAGAAGAGACCAGCAGAGCAATTGCTGGTGCAGCATTGCCTGAGCACTGCTTCTGCAGTGTGCATACACACCATTTGGCAATATGCTTTTCAAAGACTACAAGGGCTTCACCAATTTGCTGGTTGGTGCCCTGAATACTGACAAACTGGCATCCATCATCCCCAGCTGGACCAACTGTGAAAGCAGCCAGCTGAGCACCAGATAAATCATGGGCTTGTTTAAGGCCCTGCCCCTGATGCCCAATGACATGCACAACAAGAGAGTTGGGGAGCTCAAGGGCACATT
>JAGGAV010007838.1:0-45533 GCA_017657295.1 Termitomyces sp. DKA64 | reverse complement strand
CATTCATGATGCAGACTGTAGAAATTGCCCTCAAGAAGCCATTTGAACTCTATGCTGGACCAGAAGAATATGGCAGCGCCTTTGACCAGTGTGTTATCTCCGCCGCCTTGGAATCTCGTGGCAACACACTAGCTTTTTGCGACTTCCTCGAAAGTGGGGGAGTGCTCGATCACTTGACGAAACTTGTGATCGACAACGACTGGATAGACTCCTTCGATCAACTAATCATAGGCATTGAAGGTTGTTCTCCCGTCTGGCAGATCGATGATGGAAAATTCTTTGTTCCCTTTTACAAAACCCTGCAAAGGATAATGATCTCGAGCGTAAACCTCACAAAACTTAGAGTCGACTACATAATTCTTGACATCGATCTGATTACTTGTATCTGCCAACTTCCAAGTCTCGATTTGTTGAAACTTACAACGTGCATCGTTAACAAGCAAGCTCGGCATGCTTTGACTCATGACACCAGCGGGACTCTTGTGAGCTCCGTTCGTGATCTCCACGTTGACAGTGTTTCCTGCTATGCTATGCTGTTCTGTCCAAAGCTCCACAATCTCAGGTTTGATGAGCCTTCCTACGCCTTTAGCCCACCACCAGAAGAAATCTGGGACAAATCTCGTTTCTTTGATACTCTCAAATACTTATATCTTGGCTGTCTCTCCTTACCTGAAGTCCCAAGGTTCGCAGGCTGGCTACAACGAGCCTCACATGGGAATTCACCATACCTAACGCATGTTAGACTTCAAATTAACTGTGGAGCAACAGACGCGATGGTAAAATCACTCCTCCTAGCCATTCGGAATGCACCATTGGAGGTGTTGTCCGTCTACGGTGTTCGTCGGCCCCATCCGTCCCTTTTTGACTGGATTGCGCAGCATTTCCCTTCGCTACTGGGTCTCACAATCATGCATCTCAGCAGCAATTCGAACAAATTTCCACCTTGGCCTTTTCCAATCCGGCAATACGCTCAACGTTTCTCCGCGTTTTCGAGACTTGAGCACTTTTGTTGGAACAATACCCCACCGAAATTTCCGCCATCGCCAAGTCCCCAACGGGACAATGGTGATGGTGATGATGATGATGATGATGATGATGATGATGATGATGATATTGGACAGATGGAAGCAAGTGAAAATGAGTCGTTATCGTTGGGAGACAAATGGGAACTCAAGTTGTTGGCGATGCACTGTCCAACTCTGCGCACGATCTTGATCCAGCCCGAGGCATATCGCATTATACGACCATCTGAAGGGGTGATCGAACTCGAGTGTAACCCCAACAAGATATTATATCCCGCGAAATGGGACCCCGTATCATATGGTGGTTATTGGGCTTTTGGAGCCTCGGCAAATGAAGAATGGTTATTGGGTCTCTATAGATAGCAGTATTATGTGACTTTGTATCCGGGTTTCAATCAAGGTGTTTGTCCAGCAGGGTTTTCGCCTTTTTCGACCTTCAAGAGAGTGTATTTCATTGTCCCTAAACAGCAAACGATGAACATAGCTTGAGATGAAGCATAATCTTTTATAATTCAGACTAGGCTTTCATTCTCAATTGCTTTGCCTTGTGTTGGAACCGAGAAAAAGGTCGAAGGGACTCCGGACCAAGTCGGAACTTTTTGACGATTTCAAGGGCTTCCCAATCAGGATCGCACTCATCGTCAGAGGAGGAGGAAGTATTATCAAAATCCTCCGCTGCGATTTGGCTCATAGAAACCTTGCTTGCTTGTTGCGCCTCCCATTCTTCACCCTCCTTGATCCATTCGCCGACAGTCGGGTCGACTGTGACGTGGACATTTGTCTGGTACAAGTCAATGACAGGAGAGTTTGCGTGCCTTTCACAGAGCTTCATCATATAGGGGCTTGTCGGAACTTGGATTTATCGTTGCATCATCTTTGTTAACATTTGACCATCGGCAAAGGCAAAAATCTAAAGGCAGCGCTACAGTCCCAGCAATCTCGCTTCGAGACCATCATGCTGCACCAGTCGCTGTAAACGTTCGAACAGAAATGCAAAACAACAGTATTCCAGGGTGCTTCTGCCAGTCCTCCGTCAAATAGCTCGTACAAAGGAAAAGGAAAAGCGACGTCTGCACCACTTCGACGAATGACTATCCCGTTTCGCTCTACAGATGATATCCTTCTAATTGGGGAGGGAAACTTTTCCTTTGCACGCGCTCTGACATGCGATCCACCAGCTGAACTACGTGCTTTACCTCGACGGGGGGACTAATGTCACGAGAAATATGCTGCTGCTCGAGAGATCGTGGCTTGCCTTCGACAGCGGGGTGCGCAGGTCTTGTTTGTAGACGCGACGAAGCTAGAGAAAATTGCGCCGTTGAAGGGAAGGAGATGTGCAGAGCCCCGGGTGCTGTGCGATGTGCAATGGATTTGCAGCTTGGGATAAGGATGGGAGGAGGTCTGGGATTATTGGGAGTCTTAGGGCATTACATACCTTCAAAAGATATATATACCCACGCCGTTCAAACAAAATTTCTTTTGATCTGTGCGTCTTATGTTGGTGCATCTTCCGCCAGAATTGTTCGCCTGCATACTGGATTATGTGCACGACCAACAGACTGTACTTGCGCTGACGAGGTGTCTGCCGTACGCGGGGATTCCGGCAGATCGTCTCTTTCGCTCAATCTGCATCAGACAACCCGAGACCGTGCCCCGGCTGTACCGACGCATTCGAGCGGGTTTTGCTCATCACCAGGAGGACGAACGGAAGAACCCAAGTGCCCCTGACGCCTCGCGTTTGGTCTACCATCTGTCGGTGGAGACTTGGAACGTCGACGCTGATGTCTTCACCAATCTCCTCCGGCTCCTTCCAAACCTGAGGACTTTGAATTTATGGATTGGCCCAAGCAATTTTTCGCCTGAGCATTTGGAGGAGATGTTAAAACTCCCAATGCATAACTTGGAGTATTTGTCGTTGAGGTTCCGACCCTAGTGAGTTTACAAGAAACTAATTGCATTTGATTCATAAGAACCCTATTACTACATAGCGTCAAGAAGGCTACATACTACCAATTCCACGCAGTATGTTTTTCTCCCAACCAAGTAAAAAGAATTTCCTCACAATCTATCAGGGATCCTACTTTGACTCGACCCTGCTTGCCCTCTCCGCGTGGCCCAAAGGTCCACCTACGCTCTCTATCGTCCAAGACACATTCACTCCAGACACTGACAATCCAAGGCCCCCCCGTTTCGCCCAACCCATTGTCTTCTTCCGCCTCGATCTCCACCTCTCCTTGCTTATCCACTCCCATGCCTCCCTCACGTCTCTCAGAATCCGCATCCCCGCACGCCCCATCGTCCACCCTCTCATCGTAGCATACTCCCTCCACCCAAACACCTCAACCAACAATACCCATGCGATCCCACCCCTGCCGCACCTGGAATTCCTCGATATCGCCACATGCAGCGTTTCCGAAGCCGACGTCGAGAAGCTCCTAATACACTTCACCCATCTCAAACATCTTGTGCTGGACGGATGCACTAATCTCCTTCGGATTGCGTCTCCCCAAGCTCAAGCTCTGGGATCCGAACTTGAATGGTGGTCTGCTTTAGGTCGGAGACTTGCGATGGCAGGCGTGAGAAGAGCAAGAGAGAGAGAGAAGGAGCTGACGAGGTGGTATGAGAAGAACTATCTTGTTTGTCGGAGTCGGTTGTCTGCTGAGGGGGAACAGCAGCAGCAGAGGATCGATGAGCCGAAACAGCCGAAACCGAAACGAGGGAGACGCGGGCTGGGGACGGCGACGATCTCTTTGCGCGGTGTTACGTCGTCCCCGCCTCGTGCGGGGCTTACGAAGAAGGTATCTTTTGATAGGTCAAGATCAAGGTCAAGGTCAAGACATCGTGCAGGGCACCCATCTCCCCCTCCTTGTGCTGTTACAGTATCTTCATCTTCATCCTCATCCCACGCAGGTCCCTCAAGGTCAAAGAACCCCGTATCAAACGTACATGCAAAACCCACTCCAGTGCCCAAAGTACACATTGTCCCTCCACTCCCGGAGATCAGATCCATATCGTTCTTTCCGTCTTCGGCGGCACAGACGCAGGGTATAAGCCCCGACGTGCGTGTGTTGATAAAGGATGCATTTGAGAAGGGGTGGGTTGATGGGCTTAGGGTTTTGTGGGATGTAAGAGGGAGGATGGGGTCGACGTTTGCTCGTTCGGTGGGGGTTAATAATGGTACAGGTACAGGGACACGGACGGACAGGTTTTTTGTGTTTCAGGACAAGGGAGAGGGAGGGAGGGAGGGACATGAGGGTTTGAATGATGTGGTTTTGGGAGGAGAGGAGAGTGTTTTTGTGAGGAGTGAGGTGGATTCTTCGGAGGTTGAGGGTCCGCCTGTTCTTTGTCTTGCGGGATTTGGTATTGGGGACGGTGGACATGAGCTTGGGTGTGGCCATTTTTTTGGACATG
The DNA here is from genome assembly GCA_017657295.1 of Termitomyces sp. DKA64. Classification (NCBI taxonomy): domain Eukaryota; kingdom Fungi; phylum Basidiomycota; class Agaricomycetes; order Agaricales; family Lyophyllaceae; genus Termitomyces; species Termitomyces sp. DKA64. Next base: position 41,100 of record JAGGAV010007838.1, on the reverse strand, counting down.
AAGTGGGACTGGAGAGTTTGTAATGATATAGATGTATCCTTCAGACTAGTATGAAATTTCGGTCGTGCTTCCTCGATTTTATCCTGTACAGACCTGAGGTCCTAAGTATTTTTGGGACAGACGATTATGGGTAGTTTGCAGCAGAATCGAAAATCATGTTCAACACTGTCTTTTTTTGCCTTGAAAATCTATACCGATACGTGATACAAAAGATGTAGCGGAACACTGAAATTTTCCCACAAATGAAAACTTCGAGGCAATATTCTAATTGTCCGTAGTAATAATGGTGGCTACAGCGACCCAAAAGATGCCAAAGCCAAGTGTGTAGACAAAAACAATTGAGAAGAGGTGCTAGGAGATGAGGCTGAAAACGTTTGTGAGGTGCATAAAAGCAGAGATGACTCGGTACAGAAACTACGGTGTGTGTTGGCGCTATCGAGGCATGTCTCGGTCACTAGTCTACGGTGTTCCTTCAGTGTGCTAATTATGAGCTTATGCATCCATCGGAATCGTTTGCCTATTTCGAAACGAAGGTGCGAACGGGCGCATCATTGTACACGGAACATCTGTGTGAGCAATCTGCTTCATAGGATGAAATTCATTGCATGGATGCCGGATTACAATCTAATCTTATCAACTGGCTCAGCTGAACTCAGACCCCTATGTTGATCCCTAATGTCTACTTCCAGTGTCCCTTCCCCATCAAAAGCTGGGCCTCATACCGTGCCCAAACCCAAGCTAGCAGCTATATCTCGCTTTAAACAGTTTGCAGAGGACCGTTTGGGAATCAAACCCCAGCCCAAAATTGTCTTTCCACCTCCTTCATGGCAAATCAACGACGTCTCGAACCCATATATAGCAGAAAATGCGCAGAATGTATCTGGGGCTGGATCTGAACCTTCAGAAGAGATGCCGGAGCCAAGGACATTCGCATTGAAGATCCGGCAGATGATAGAGTCTCTGCCTCCAAGCATGGCTGCGGCCATTGGCATGGGTCCCACAGAGCAAGGTACGGGCCGAACAAGTCAAGAGAGCACTGACACTAGCACTGTGCCCCCTGTCGATGGGAAGGGCCCGCCGATTCCAGAGAACGTGGATGCTAAGACGATGAGGCTGTTATCCTCGGAGAACGTGATGAATGGTGGCGAGTCAGACGCAGTGCCAAGCCATGGAGCACGCAGACAGAGTGTATGGTCTGCCTTAGAAGGTATGGAACCTGGACGTACACCGGAGTCGAGGGAACAGATCTTTGGACCGCCGCCGACACATCCAGATTCGGCTTTACAACGCGCCGAGCACGCCGAGAAGGGCGTGATGATGTACTCTCCGCTTGAACCCACAGCGGACTCCGAGGTTGAGCTTGCAGAATCCAGAGAGGTGACTTATGTTGACTCAGGGACTCCCGTGCCTCCCACAACGACGGAAGCACAATGGGTACCTTCAACTACGAAGATCTCCGTTCTTACCACTTGGTGGGGATACAGACTGTACCTTCCTCCGCCAGTAATGGCGATTCTTGACTCGAGCCAGATGAAGGCTACTCAGCGTGCAGCGATGATTACCACAGCTCTTACCTGGTTCTTGAAGAAGGTGCCGACGATGATAATTCCCGCGCCGATGATGCCGACCGTTCAAGTTCTACGTCGATTATCACCGCTCCTCAGCTATATCGGCGTCTTCATCGCATGGAGCTGGACGAGAATATCTGCGTCTGATAAAGGTATGTTCATCACATCCCACCCAAGTTTCTCGGTTTCACTTCCAAAAACATCTCTTCTTACTTCGGATCTCCGTCGGCTCCTATTAGATATTGGTCATGTTATTGATGGTTTTCGTCTACTTAGGGAACGGCGTGGTCCTGTCTGCCACTTGGTTGTTGCCTGTTGCACTGATACCTATGGCTTGGGATGCGGGTGCTATATATGGCCCCCCTATCCGGCCGGCTAGTACGCCACCCGGGCGGATGGATCATGCGGCTTCTAGCTCTGAAAACGGCAAAGGGAAGAAGGAGAATTCGAAGAGGTGGGTCCGGTTATAATGTTTAACGATGAAATGTCATACTAACTGTTGACGTACACACACTTTGCTAATCTCGGTGTCTTCTTGCAGTTTCTTCAGTCGTTTTGGACTCTCGTAAGTAGGTACCGAACAAAGGCACAGCGAAATTATTAAAAAAGGTGCATGTACATATGCGGAATATTTTTTCCTCCGAACCCTGAAGATAGGCGCTTCGTGCACATGGTCTCAAGTGTAACATATGTACAGACTCTCGGCAGTTTTTCCTGCAATGATAATGTCGTTGGTATCGACCTCCTGCCTGGCACTCAACTTGAGCCTGCCGCATATACTTCGCCATGCTGACTCAGTAGTTCCAATGTTGTATTCCAGCACAGTATTGATTCCCGTTCCAAAGCAGGACAGAGGCGGCACATCGTGTTGACCCTTCTTCGACATGGTCTTTTGTCGTATCGATACACACCACAATATACTCCGCACTTTTTATCTGGCTTCCTTTGAAGACCCGTGAAGACCCCGAAAGTTCTTTCAAGTTCACCTGTTTTCAATTTTGCAGGCCTCGAGCAAAAGGTTTAGATTTATGTATGCACACGCTGAGACCGTTTGCGGACAGAGGCATATATATGCTCATTCGACAGGGCGTTTTCCTCTCACACTTACGTCCGACTTTCCAGTACAAAGACTTCGCTGCTTACATACGTTCTATGCTTTATCGATCATTATCAACATCTTCCCCTGTAATGACAATGACGTCAACACCGACACTCTACGTGCAAGTCTGTAACCACAGCGACCTGGATGATTCTTTCTCTTTTCTCGGTATCTTGGATGTTGGATCCCCACGCAGCATCTACTTCAGTACTCCATTCCGGAGGAGGGTCATTGTGTTAAGGGCCTCCACATTCTTCTCCTTTTTGACTTTTTTCACGTTCGTCAAGATACCGGAAGGCTCTTCACCTGTTTTAGATTTTCGCTTTCACAATATGGGTCAAAAGGTATAATACACAATTATACGTGGTTTTTCCTTTCCCACTACATCCCAATTCTTAACCTTATCTCTTCAGCAAAAGCGTGATGTATAAGCAAGTACTTGAAATGAGAACGTTTTTCTTCTCACACTTACGTCCAACTCTCAGGGACTGGCGGGCCACGCACACGGTCTTAATATGTACCATGATTTCCCTCAACAGAACTCAATGATAATGACGACACCAATACTCTGCACAGTCGCTCCTGATCATCGCTACTGAAACCTTCACCATACAAAGACTTACCGTCTACACTAACAATCTAGTGAGTACGCATTTACGTCTACAACGTCGCGGATAGTTCACGAACCTTGGAGCTTGACCCACAGATAATTGGATCGATCGTAGTGGGGATAAGCTCAACTACCCATGGGCCAATGCTGCGGACCTTACTTACCTTGTACATACTCTTTTAGCGATGGAGCCCAGGAAACAAGTGCGTAGGACCTTTTTAAGACAGACGACCCTGATGTACGTACGTCCATCTAGGGCGGAGCAGAGGCAAATGTATTATCGTTAGACCCTTTCCGCAAATTTCATCATGTATACTGGTAATTATGATTTACCCGGACCGATGGGACGGCTCACGGTACGATTGGCGGGTGTACATAGATAAAAGTACTATAGTATAGAAAAGGCTTACGATACTAGTGCAATGAACAGCGCTCAATCGGAAGCCCAGGACGGAAATTACGCAGATTGACGCCGCGTGACAGGCAATACTTTCTGGCGGTCTATGTTCAAGGCATTTCTCAAGGGTTGGTTCGGGTGTCCATGTGGGGTACGTACTCATTTATTATCTGAATCGACAGGGAGGATGGAGATTGCGGCGATAGGTCACCGGGATATGCCATCATCTCACACAGCGAGAGAGGACGGCTTATCGATCGGTGGTGCCTTCTTGATACAGCAAGTAGCCTGAGCATGTGTGAGTGACTTGCTATCGTGTCTCCCGAGGGATCTGGAGGGCTTGTGATTAAGAAGGGCGGCAGTTGATCGTGTGCACATGCGCGCTACGAGGCTAAGTTCAGGTTGTGCCTGGCTGGGGCTAAGTGGAGATATTGTGCGCAAACGGCAAAATGGATATCGTGAAGAGTATGCTAAGTGTACCATGCTAGGCTTGAGGCTGGGTCTAGTGAGTACCAAGCAGTGCGAGAAACGTGTATCAAGATTCTTTAGACGTAGATGAAGTAATAATACAAGTGAGATATCAAGTACTTCCGAAGTGCACACTGCCGTCACCGCGGCCGGAATCAATTGCGGGGATGCGGGGAAATGGCCTTGTGGGCAACCGATATCCCGATTGACCCTATATGCATATATGTCTTGCAAATCCATTGAGTGCCAAGGAAACGTCCAACTTCGACACTGTACACAATATATGCCACCGGAACGCCGATTACTGTCGAGCTCTATATTCATGTGACGTGGCGAGTGAAACGTGGAGAGTACAAGTATAATTGTAATACAAGTATGATTGTTATACAAGTATGATTGTTATACAAGTATGATTGTTATACAAGTATAAATGCGACTAGTCCAGACCGAGGATCCCCCACTCCCGGGCCTTGCAATTGTTGTGAAACTGAAACCGAGTCCGATGATCCCCTCGAGGCGAAATGGACACGCAGTGGATTATATAGACGCCGACACATCGACGCCGGGAAGATGGTATCGGATAATAGATTGTGATACATAGCGAAGAACCTAGCGCGAGATATCAGATATGCTATGCAGGTAGTGTAGATGGAGTACAGTATAAGCTCAGTGTGGATCGTCTAGCACCGCATCTGTTGCCGCACCAACATCGGACGATAGAGACTATAACAATGTAGCGCGAGGCGAGTTGGATTGCCTGGTTTGGGTGACGAGAGGTTACACGCCGTGGAACCGAATGGGCTTAATGTGATTTGGGTCTCCGCGCGGAAATGGGCGAGTGTTTGTGTTTTTCCCTTTTATCCATGCTTTGCAATCCCGAATTCACGCCACCCTCGCAAGATGTTGGCTGTTCGTCCGTCGCACGTCCCGCTGTGGCCCAAAGAACTCCCGCGCGGCCGCTCTCGTCAAATTTCTCCCGTCGCCCTCGCCAGACTCGCCTCTCACGAGCGCCGCGTGTCAAAGGCTGCGCCAATAACAGCCACTCCTTCCGACGACTACTACGACTCTCCCCCTTCCCCGCCCCGTTCTCTCGAGGATCAGATCCACATCGCCTACGCGCATGACGACATCCATCTCGCCAAGATTCTTCTCCTTCGTCTCAAGGGTATCCATGTGACTGGAAACGACGACCCTCGCATAGCAGAAGTCAAGGACGAGGACTTTGATCTTTGCTTTGTTCCCTATGGTCGTCTTTTGGATGAAGACGAGGAAAAGATGCTTCAAGAACGACAACATGCAGAGTTGGCCCGCGTCGAAGAGTTGCGTCGCACTCAGCGTCTAAAGGACTGTGAGAGCATCTGGGAACAGGGTAAGCAACGTCTACGCGAGCTCAAGACGCTTGCAGTGCGGAGGAAAGAGCTCGAGGCAAAACGGCAGGCCGAGTTGGAGGACTCTCACTTGAAGTATAGTGGCAAGCTCAAGCCTCGCGTGCCCCGACAAGTATCCCACCACACCGCTCGCGCAGTCGTCTCCTACAAACTCGTTGCTTCCTCTGCCCCACGCAAGCAGGATCCATTCGTCTATAACTTTATGCCACAGTCTGCCATACATCCTGTCTCACACCCACAAACTCTGTCTCATTCAAAGTCCAAGTCTCCATTCACCCGTCCCCTCTTCGACGACTCTCGTGCTGTTCCTTTCAGCGAGGTGCTTACTAGCATGCGGGGTCCTTTGTTCCCTCCGGAGCAGCGCTCCACTAACTGCAGCCAAGACCAAGACCCTCAGAAGCGCCGGTGTGCCGAGCTACTGGAGTCTTTGCTCTTGGCTGTGGAGAATGAGCAAGAACTCAGACACCGAAAGGGTAAGGCACCAGAGCGACTGATGCCTCGGAGAAAGAATAGCAGTGGGATGCTTATGTCACCCTGCTCGACATGTTCCTCCTCATCCTTGCTATCCTCGGGCTCATCCTCATCCTCTTCACGTCGGTCCTGGCTTTCCTTCTCCAGCGCTTCCTCCTCGTCAGTCTCTACTGCCGCCACAACACCATCAAGCTCTCCACCCTCCACTGTGCTCTCGAAATCCACCCCAGCATCTCATCTACGTAAGACAACGTGGTTTCTTGCTTCACGACCTTCCTCCCATACTCTCCCATCGCCTGCTGTCCATCGTCCCTGCAGATGCAGCACCTCATATTTGACTCCTGTCTCCCCATCTGACGCCCCACTCCCTGTCCTTCCTGACACCGCATGCTCAACACTTCGGTCAAACCCTACGCCCATGCCTGCAGCGTACAGCGATGATACAGCCACTACTGCCACAACAAGCCTCATACTCCGCCGCTTCACGCAGTTCATCGACCTCGCAAAGGGGTTCCAGCTTGCGTACATGAGCGCAGCGATGTTCGTTGTCCCTCCGTCCTCTAATACTCACCCTGCAGCTTTGCTCCATCTCCACGCCTCCTCACGTTCATCTTCATCATCTAAACTCCATAGGTTCTCCATGCTCAATCCACCTGGTGCACGCACGCGTCCCGTCGACGTACGTGTCTTCTTGGGCATCTTGGGGTCCGTTCCTTCACAATCCACCAACGACCATTACACACTCCGACCGGTCCCGCTACGTCCGCTCGACGCAGGTGAAGATGATGAGTTCGAGTTGCCAAGGACGTTGTTATCCTCGCCACTGCCTTACGAGCTGCGCTTTAAGCCGCATCCCGTGCCCCCGCGCTCGCCGTTTAGAGCTGTGCATGGTGCGGCACCGCCGGGGAATGTGGTGCTCAGAGTGAGAAATGTGGAGAATCCAGTGTATTTGAGGGTGAAGGCTGTGGAGAATGGGACGAGAGGGTTGCCTGTTGGGTTTGGATATGGGGCAGGTGTGAATGGTTTCGGTGGGAGGGCTGGAGTGGGATATGCGGTGATGGGGGAAATGTATCGATTTGGTGGGGACGCGGGGATGAGGAGACCAGTGCTGGTAGAGGGATCGTTGGCTTGTGGGAGAGAGAAACTGCTGAGAGTTGCGTATGAGGGGATTGGGGGGAGTAGATTGAGGTTTGAAGCGCGACAGGAGGAGGGGCAGGGAGAGAGGGCTGTGGGGTCGAGTGGTGTTAATACTGTTATTGATGTTGAAGAGAGAGGGCGGGGCCGGGGGAGGGGGAGGGGAAGAGTATTGAAGCGCGGTGGGGATGGTGAGGATGAAGAGGAGGAGTGGTTACGAGGAGGAAGGAGGAAAGAGATGGTGTGTTAGAGTCATAACATGTCATCCTTCAATGGGCAGGTTCTGACGTGTCTCTGTTTTTTTTCTTCTCTGTTTTTTTTTTCATTTTATTTTTGGTCTTTCGTGTTGTCTACATTTGCTTTCGGGCTTCATGCTATTTCTCATGCTCTCGTGTTCATACTCGTGCTCTAGTGCTCTACTTTATTTTTTGCTAAGCTTATACATCTGTCCGTTTAATCAATCCACGCATCAATCATACAAACCGCATAAAGTTTGCATGACCCTCCCTTTGTGCACCATATGTATTACTGATTGTACCATGTGTAACTTGTCGTAACTTACAGTTTTACATCATATTGTTACCGAGTTGTGCTGTTTATAGACTCCTGTCATATAGTTGTACCTTGTTCTTTTCGAGAGAGCTTGGGTGTGTAGGTTAACCTCGTATCATTGTTACAGTACTTGGCTGAACGACTCGTATCGGTTTCTTTGGTGATTTGGTGATTATCAATGACAGATAGACTGTCACAATAGCTTGTTGTATTGATTGACTTCTTGAGATGCGAGATGGAACTTTGATTGGTATCGATTATAGTGTATTTGCAGTGCCAGATTCGCACTGCAAGATTCGCACTGCAATTAGTTGACAGATTGACTCACCCGCCGACCGCCGACCTTTCAACAACAGAATGAATGAACACAAAATGGGAAGTAGAAAGAAAACCCTTCATTATTGGACCATGTTCAACCACTACAGACATAGACTGGAAGGAATCGGTTGGAGCAAAACACGTTCGAATAGGTTGCGTTCGATGAACCTCCTAAAAGTAGTGTATGATTCAACAAGGAAGTCACTCCCATCGAGCCAAGAACTTTTCACTCGGTAGCTACTTATTGGCTTGTATTACAAGTAGTGAAAAATCACTCTACGGGGTACACTGAACCTTAACGAGCGGGCTTCGCGCTTAATCGTAACGTTAACGCGTCAGCTCTAGCCCGCGAGTACCGGCACGGTGCAGATGGACATTCGGAACGAACCTGAAATGACCACTTGGTTTGAAGGCTATGCTATGCTGACCCCAGGCACCGAGGCGCGGCGTTACTGCGACACTTCTGGAATTCTATTCAGAGGTTTGTACTTGTATTCAGCTGACAATCAGAATGTCAGCCTTTGTAACTAGATTCTGATAGTAAGGTAATAAGGTGACTTTTAAGGCTTGGGATAAATGGAATTCCATCCTTTGTTGTTCTTAAGTAATAGTCCGATCACGTATATGTATACGCCGTGCCCAGGCTTACCTGTTGGACCGAGGAACCGAATATGTATGGAAACAACGAGTGAGGAAGCTTGTGGGTGTACGTTTCTTGCACTGTACAACGAGCCCTAGACTAGTATGTGATTAAGTTATTGAGGCAAATGATGAACTCGCTTGTTGTGATTTAGTCACCACATGTTTTACTTGATAAGAAAGTTAGATTACATTGCTTCTGGACTCGACCTCGGAAAAGTTTGGACTTTCCGTAATCTGTGACAACCACTGGCATGTACTCCGATGACGACCTCCAGGACGGAACGAAAGCTTTGTTCTATACACAGAAATGCAGGCCTTATTTGCATGTCTTTGACGACGAAGAAGAGAGTTGCAGGAGCGACTATGCTGGGGTTTTGGATTGGAATGCCAGACTCGGAGGTGGCGAGAAATTTGATCCCACTGAAGTCACTAAAGCAGTCGATCAACTTAGAATTTGGCGGATTGAGCGTTTTTTGCGACTGTACAGGGTATATATAAGGTGCGCGTTCTATGATGTCAAGCTGGACTATCGTGGCTCATTATCTGTTGTTCCTTTGAAGGGTGACCTCGATCTGTCTGGTCGACATCCTCACGTAAGTTCGTGAGATCGTTTTCCTGTTTTCAAATCTGTTACAATTCAATTCTGACATTTGAGACTTTCAGCGCTTGTCTGAGGTAGAGTCTAGATGGGTAGTGTACCTAAAGAGCTTTCTGGACCTCTACCGCCATGTCACGGTGACTCAGCGTACGGAGAACATCAGAATTTTGGGAAACACAACGACATCAGCAGTATTCATCTTCGACGATCAAAGTGTCTGGGAAAGGTTCAAAAAGACTTGGAAACTGCCAGCTGGTACTAGCTTCGAGTCTTTGGTTTACCGTACGAGTAAGCAGCAGCCTTATATATACGCCTGCGGTATATTCAAAACTCACGCCTTAAAAATCAGAAAACACCCTTGAAGTTCAACTTTCTAATTCCTTTGATGTACCAAGACCCCAAAAGTTGTGTTTAATCGATTTGCCCCCCGAACTCCTCGATATGATCATCAGGCACGCTGAATCCGACGATGCACGAATGCTCTCCTCTACTTGTCGGCTGCTTCATGCAATTGGGCACCCCCATCTTGCAAGCGTAAGTTTTTGTTCTTGCTCGCCATTATCTACGTTGACTTCAGCTTCTTTCCAACGTTCATGCATGTAGAATCAGAGGATCGCTCTGAGAATACCACGAACGTTCCACAATGATTACTGTGCTTTCCAATCGGATTCAATTTCACTTAAGGACTATGTTACAGGCGTTGCGTTTGCTGCTCGATCCAATGTAATGGCCTTTTGTGACTTTTTGGAAGGCCGACAAGACTTGCTTGACCAGATTCGGCACCTTGATGTCTATGATCAATGGAAAGGTATCTTGGGCGAATTGATCCTTGTGTCACATCCTCCTGGAACACTTGAAGATGGAGAATTTTATGCGCCCTTATACAAAAGCATCTCACGAATAATCTGCTTCAGCACGAACCTCACTTCGATGACCTTTGACAGTGTGATATTAACTCTTGATGTCATTGTTTCCGTCTGCTATATTCCGAAGCTCGAAAGCTTGATACTTCGAGACAGCAATGTTGCCGCAGAAGCTCAACGCGTCCTGGAAGCTGATTTGCCTGGTACTTATTCAAGTACTGTCTGTCATCTCGAAATCTTAACATCAAGCCGAGTTCGTACTTCTCGGTATGCAATGCTGTTCTGTTCGAAACTTGTTAGCTTGGTTGCTCATCCAGCTGGTCTTTTTGGCATCGTTTTTCCTCCACAAGAATCGACCTGGCTTCGGTGCCGCTTTTTCCCTACCCTGAAGTACCTACTGCTCGCCCCATTTATCCCCCTCTCACTTCACTCATCTCTTGTATTGGATACACCAAGGATCGCACGGACATATACCGCGTCTGACACACCTTAAGATCGAAGTTGAGAGAGGCATATCAGATGTTCAAATACGCTCACTTCTAGAAACCTTCCACAGCGCCCCATTAGAGGTGTTGTCTATTGAGGGCGCTTTATAGGCTGATCTCCCGGCTTTCGACTGGATTGCTCAGCACTTTTCCAGCCTACGCGGCTTAACAATCATGCGCCGTAGCAGTACTCGTCAGTCGCGTACAACATCTGTAGCTTGGCCTCTTCCAAGCTGGCAATACGCTCGACGCTTATCTGCATTCTCGAGGCTCGAACATTTTGGCTGGAATAATTTAATATACTCGCTTGACTTCGCTTTATCTTCGTTGAAGAGTCTGGAGGATCGAGCCTCTGATGAAAATGAATATGGTGCATGTGGCAAAATGGACGAAGATCACTTTCTGATTGAGGATATCTGGACACCTATATTGTTTGGAATTCACTGCCCTACTTTGTGCACCTTCTCAACTAGAATAGATCGTTACTCCATTTCACGGTCGTCCGATGGCGTTGTCCAGGCAGAGAGGCGGCCTCCTGGTACTCCAGACGAGAAATGGAATCCGAATGCGCTCTTTGGGCACTGGCTCTTGATACCAACGTCCGACAGATGGATAAGTAATCTGGTACAAGTCTCTGGGTGATACGACTCCATTTACCGGATTGTGTAGTTCTATGAGCAATACTGTAATAGTGTGGAGATGCCACTGTCCTGATGATCACGTGCCAGAGGCACACCGTTGATTATAAGTAATTAAGATTGACAAGGAATTAGTTCAAAACCATGATGAGGGAAGCATAAAAGACTTGGTAGTCGTTTCGGTTTCTGTGTTCAAAGAGTACGCAGGTCAGAAAAATACTCGAACGGAATCGAAAAAAAAACTGTCTACTCATTGGGTAAGATCAGGAGGCCCTACAGTTCGTTGTTTCTGTTAACATTAGATAGTCTGAGAACCTTGTCATGTCACAACACATTTGCTGTATAGATATAGTTCTAGAGTAAGTATGTTCAACTCCATGTCTGGACGCCATCATTTCAATCCATATTATCAATTCAATCGTGACAGGATCCTGTCATTATTAGTCCAACATGAGTGCGACTCAAGTCAATCTGACCACCGTCGATAGTATTCAGTCCTATCTGTCTGGTACGATATACGCCAGTCATACTATCGCCTCCCTCAGCGGCGGTCTCGGCAATTATACGTATCGGATTCACCTCGTCAAGCCCATCGATGGACAGGAAACACTAATTCTTAAACACGCCCAACCGTTCATAAAAAATACTACCATGCCATTTTCGCTGGATCGCCAGGTAAATGATTTCGCCGGTAACAAGAGGGTTTTACTTATTCCGATTTGTGATCAAGATGTTTGAATACGAGGCGATGAGGCGCGTCAAGGCGTGGCTCCCTGCCGATTCACTTGTCACAGTTCCTTTCGTTCATCAGTTTGATGCAGAGCAGCACGTCCTCATCATGGAGGATTGCGGCGTTGACGTCCTTACGCTCAAAGATTTCATGTTACAAATCGGCACCGACCCATACACTTCACTGGCAGCGACAATTGGATCATCCCTAGGCCACTTCATTAGTAGCATGCATGAATGGAGTCGTGCAAGCTCTGATGGAATTCTTGTATTTTTTGCAAAGAACAAGCAAGCCTTAGAGTTGTCTGCATGGGCGACATATGGACGATTGGTTCAGACACTTAAGCCGGGTGAAGGAGATGATGTTCCTCCATCTCTGGCAGATCCACCGCTAGAACTTGCAGACACCGATCTCGCTGTTGTAAAGAAAGTGGCGGAGTATATCAGTGCATCGATGCTCGCTGCGCGTGATTGCGTAAATCCATCCCGCTTTACAACTTGATTACCCGCTACTAAATTTTCTTCTAAATAGCTTGTTATGGGCGATTTCTGGCCAGGAAACGTCATGGTTGCTTTGAACAACGAGAAAAGGCTTAGAAAGCTGTATCTCTTGGACTGGGAGCTTGCCAAGCCTGGCCTTCCAGGTGTAGAAATTGGACAGCTTTGTGCTGAAGTACATCTCGTACGAAGATACATACCTGCCGCGGCAAACTTTGCCTCAGTCATTTTAGACTCTTTCTTGAAAGGATATGCTGATGAGGTAAAACCTGACATTGAACTAGCACGCTACGCTTTGGCGCACTGGGGGACTCACCTTGTCGTATGGGCTCCGCGCATTCCCACCTGGGCTGACGACAAGGAAAAAATGCGTAGTGTTGTTGAGGAGGGTGTCGAGCTTATTGTGACTGCGGCGGATGCCTCTGAAGAGACTCTCTTACCTTCGTTCGTGGGGCCTTTGATCAGGCCTTGAAGACACATAGATAGCTCCAAGCAACAAGAGTATACTGAGATACCCACAAGCACTCATGATTCATCCCCAAAGTATAGTATAATAGGTATCAATCGAAGACATCTGTATCGGCACACAAATGTACAAGGTGGTCTCCAAACCTTCATGTAGATCAGGTACAATATGGTCCCTTTCATCTCTTCTTCTAGTCGTCTCCGAACATGATCTTCAAGTTTTTGATGCTCTCAGGATCAACTCCCTCGTCTCGTGCCCCGCTTCCCCGAAATGCTTCTTTAACGATGGCCATCTTACGTTTTTGTATCTGGAGAATACGACCCTCTATAGTATTGGCCACCTGTCCGATTCCTTTAATTTACAGATCAAAAAGTAGATGACTGGAGCGTACAATAAAATGTGTTACGTAGACCGTCCTTTCTTGGCCAATTCTGTGAACGCGATCGATCGCTATTGGATGGAGACAGGTTTGTATATAGAGCGGTTTTGGCTGATATAAGAATCTACCTTGGTTTTCTGTGGCGGCATTCCACCAGCAATCCATCTGTATCAAACGGTTAGGAAAATTCGTATGAAAGGAGCGAACCTAACTCACCATAAATACATGATTAGCAGTTGTGAGCTAGACACGAATAGTCATTCTTAGGAGAAATTCTTGGAGTCGTAGATGACACAAACATTCAGTCCTACACCACCGGCCTTTAAACTGATGACAAGTATTTTCGGTTTCTTCGACGGAACCCTAAACTCTGCTACTGCAGCGTTCTTCTTTTTTATGTCCATAGACCCGTCAAAACGATAATGGTCGTATTTCTCGCGATCTAACGCCACTTGAATGAGGTCCATAAACGAGGTGAATTGCGAGAACACGACAGCTCGAAAGTGGGGGTCTTGATCTCGGAGACACTCTGTAAAGTTCAAGAATTTACTTTAGTTGGTTGGCAAGTCAAAATTTGGAGAAACATACCAAGGCTTTTTATGAGAGCTTGTAGTTTGGTCGAGGTTTGGAAGTCGTTGCGGCGAAGTGTCACTTCAGGTTCGGATGTTTGAGAGCTAGAGATGCCTGGATTCTTCTTGCGACGTATTACTTCAACAAGCTCGGTCGCCTGCGAAAGTGTCAAAAGGGAGAAGCAAAATAGAGACTATGGGACCTTTAAAGGGCCTTGTGAACATGTTGGGCAACGCGACTCTTCGCGCCTCTCTTCACAAGTCGCCAGATGAGCGAGGATACAATCCTTACAGCTGGTAAAAGACGCTCAGCGGCTACTTTCATGGGCATGTAGTCGACCTCACCATTGATGCATGCAACCCGGAATAATCATAGGTGTCTCCATCACATCGAGACAAATGGGACACTCTTCTGCTTCTGCATCAGCTAGTTTTGCTAAGACCTCCTCGGCGAAGGTACTCTTATCGCTGCCTTCCTCAACCTTCTCGGTATCAGCAAATCGTCGTATCAAGTCATTGACATCAATTGACCCATCGCCAGCAGGCGAGAGTGCACGTTCATTGTCTGGCGTTAAGACAAGATTGGGGTGCAACACAGCGCGCCTCAGCCTGACCGAAAAATTTGTCTTCATTGAAATAATTTGAAGGGAGATACGTTGAGCGCTAACCTCATTAACATCGCCAGGATATGGGTATAATTTTTCTTAACAAGACCTTTAGCATCCAAGCGTTCAAAGTCTCTCTTCGCAGATATATAGATCTTGTCGTAGATCTTTCTCTCGAGGGGCGAAAACTCCAATGTCTCTACCATGGCCTGTTCAGAATAAACGAAGATCAGTACAATGTCACTACTTCATGGGATACTGACCTCCTTCGGAGGCAGTTCCACAATCTTGTTGCCGTCAATATCGCGCATGTTCTTTTCACGTCTCAGAAGGACGCTCTCCAGAATGATTTGCACGATTTCGATAGCCTTTGGATCACGCGCCAGGAAAGGGAGTGTAATGAACCTACAAATGTATGTTAGTGGTATGGAGTGCAAACGTAGAATCAAGAGGGCAACGCACGAACGAAAGAATGCAAAGTCTGACCAAGGCTTGAAATTAAGGAATTTTCTTTCATTGAAATTAGTTTAAGGATATGTTATTGGCAATTACCAGAGAAACCTACAGTAGAGAGTAAAGATCTTCCAGCTTATTCACAATTGGTGTCCCTTTCATCTCCTCTTGACAAGTTTGTTCTGTCATTAGACAAGATACTTACCTGTGACGGCCCAACGTCTCCGAGCCTGGAGAGCATATACAGCCTTCGCTGTCTTGCTTGTCCTCGACTTGCAAGAGTGGGCCTCATCAAGGATAACTCGAAGCCAGTTGACTAAATCAAGATGTTAGCATCAATACAAGACGTCCAAAACATACAAACTCTCAAAAACAGGCGATCTACTATTGGATTTCTCCGATCTGGCGTGCTCGGACGCGAGCACCCCATACGAGGTAACGATGACTTTGACACATGTATTATCGTCATTAGAATCCTCCATCACAGCTTCTAAGTCAAGTCGATTCTGACCATGCCAGACAAGGACCCTCATGGACCCGGGTTTACTTGACCTCTCAAGTTCTTCCGACCATTGAGCCAACAATGATGTAGGTGCAACTATGAGAGTAGCCAAGCTTGGTTTTTGAGGTTTACGTTGGACTGCAGGGCGGAAGGCAGCGTTGAGCCTGAGTTGACGCGACTTTGCTCCCGGCGGCACCTTCATGTCTTCCTCGGGCGAAAGGCTAGCGTTAGTGTGTATGAGCGCAGCCAGCATGATCGTTTTCCCCATGCCCACTGAGGAAGAAAAATGAGAATTTGACATATTTACAAGGATCTACGCTAATACTCACTCTCTGTTTAGAAAATGACGGACAATATGTGTTCAGTTCAAAAGAAATAAAAGTGAAACAAGATGTAGTACCGTCACTGTAATTCAAACTGAATATTAGGACAAAAACGAAAGCGGCAACATACGCGAGAATGCCCCCTTTGAAATTTCTTTCAGATCTAGGGAATTCCAAGCTCATTTCACCGGAATATGGGTTCATGTAGAATGATTTTTCCTCGACAGTCAGATCAATAATGTCCCCATCCACAGCCGGCTTCTCAGGGAAGATGTATCTGCAGAATTGATGTCATCGTGCATAAAAATGAAACATTAAGAACATACCGAGACCATAATGGGTGCATCGATGAAGACTCGCGTGCATCTATCTTTCCCGATTCCAGCGAGTGCATCCATCTATAACAGATTCAAGTCATTGATCAGCACCTCATGGGTCAAAGAAAGTTAATCAGCTGTCGTACAGAAGCGCTTGCTTTTGATAGCCTCGCAAAATCAGTGCAAAAGTCTCACTTGGTTCCATCGTTTGCAACGTGCGATCATTGTTTTGAGCCCTTAGTAAGTTGCTTATCAGCAACCACGAGCATATATGCATTTGGTTTGTTCAAAGTACCTCTTGTAGATGGCGTCTAGGTCATTCTTGGACAGATCTTCAGCATCATCTACTTCGATTTCCTCATCATCCCCAACAATCTCTGTGACCTTCTTCGACTTGTGTTTCGCAAGTCGGTGGAGAGCCTCTTCATGAATCTTGGCTGCGTCGTGAGGGGATCTGACATTGGCTCCAGCTTCTGGTTTCAAGCCAATGGTATCAAATAGTTTCAGAACAGCCTCTTTCCTCTCTCTCAGGGCTCTTGACATGGTAGCGTGAGTACTACAGATCAGATGATAGGTAGTTAAACATGTACTTCTCGTCCAAGGTCTCTTGGCCCTCGTTAAACATGGCGATAGGTTCTTCACTTGTCCTCGAAATAATGGGGGGTTTGAATGCGGTTTCAAGTATGTAAACTTGGAGAGTGACGAAGAGGCTCACTCCAGTGGTCAGTTTTTGAGGACAGTCAGTCATTGTACCGCGAAATTCGACGATCCCTGGAAAGACTCTCAGTCATTGTTATCGCCGATGATGGAACGTACCTAGATCCAACAACTTCGACACCCACCAAGACACATCTGTGGGTAGACGACCAAATTCTGGCTTGTGTGATCAGACTTACGCATGAGAGATAAGTGAAAGCGACTAACCGGTGCCCTTGTTATTCAGCAGACGAACGATAGTGTCGCCCTTGACTTTTTTCTTAGCTTTGGACGGTTGAGGTTTCAACATAGCCTTCAGGGTCATCTGCTTCTTCCCGTCGCCCTTTTTTACCCGTGGACTGTTCAATTTACTAGATCCAGCCTTGAACTCCTCCTGTCCATCACGGTGGATTTTTACAGGGTCATTGATATTGATATAACCCTTTCCAGATACATTACTCCAGGCATTAGGCACCAGAATCTCACCCATGTAGGCTGGAAGAAAATTTGATGGAGTCGCCGATGGCGGAGGAGTAGATAGACGACGCTTCTTCAAAGGCGGTCCTTGTTGATCAGGGTGAGCTTGAAGCACGAATGATTTCAATTTGACTGGAGTTTCTTGCGTACTTCGTAAACTAGGACTGCGACGATACGGTATTGGCGAAGGAAACCGAATTTCTTCATCTCGGTCATCTTCTGGCAGGGAAAGTTTACGTTTTTGAGCAGGTGTGGAAGCATTTATAGCTTCAGGAGGTCCATCATCGTCACTGTCTGGAAGAAATAGACTTGGCGGTGAAAGTTCTCCAGGGTTTGCGGCAGCTGGGGAATGGGCTTCTTCCATAGAGACAACGTCTGCCTCATCGTCCGACCCAGCGAAGAAGAGGCTGGCAGGTGGGCCATCAAGTGCATGTTCGCCGTCTGTCATACGGGAGAGTGAATAAGCAAGGACGCGTTCTGGTCAGATTCATAATTTCATCGGGGACGCGTCAAACGCGCTCGGCAAACAAGCACAAATTCAGACAAGAAATCTTAACGTACGGTTGATCTGCCTTTATTCGCCCAAAATGCAGCGTGCTCTGCCAATGGTATTCTTGATTTTATCTTGATTTACCTTGTTCTTATGGATCGATTTTGCAGCAACCTACTGTTGTCCTCCTTAAGGAGGGCACAGACACATCACAGGGAACCCCTCAGCTTCTGTCCAACATCTCAGCCTGTCTTGCGATAGCACAGACGCTTTCAACTACTCTTGGTCCGAGGGGAATGGACAAGCTCATTGTTTCTGATCGTGGAGAGGCTCAGATCACCAACGATGGCGCGACAATTTTGAAGCTACTTGACATCGTTCATCCTGCTGCGCGAACACTCGTTGACATTGCCCGGGCTCAGGATGCTGAAGTTGGTGACGGAACAACGAGCGTGGTGCTGCTTGCCGCACAACTTCTGAAGGAGGTTCGTGGGTATATTGAGGAAGGTGTTAGTCCACATATCATCATGAAAGGGTTCCGTAAAGCGTCGCAGCTGGTGTGTGTGTCATGTTGAAGCGTGTTTCCCCGATTTTTAACAGCATTCTACAGGCTATTGATCATATAAAGGAACTCCAAGTATCTATTGACAAATCAGACTCAGAGTTCGTTCGTCGTCTTTGTATCTGCAAGTTTATCTAACTTGATCACAGGAAATTTCGCTCACTTCTACTGAAATGTGCTTCGACATCGATGTCCTCTAAACTCATCCATTCCGAAAAACCATTTTTTTCCAACATGGTTGTTGACGCCGTCCAAAGTCTAGACCAAGACGATCTCGATGAATCATTGATTGGTGTGAAGAAAGTCGCTGGAGGTGGCATGCAAGATTCTCTTCTCGTGCGAGGAGTCGCCTTCAAAAAAACTTTTACCTACGCTGGCGCGGAACAACAACCCAAATCGTTCAAAAACCCTCTTATTCTCTGCCTCAATGTAGAGCTAGAGTTGAAGGCAGAGAAAGACAATGCTGAAGTCCGAGTAGAGGCCGTTGCTGATTATCAGGCCATTGTCGATGCAGAGTGGGAAATAATTTACAGAAAACTGGAGGCCATTGAAAAAACGGGTGCCAAGGTCGTCCTCAGCAAACTCCCCATCGGAGATCTCGCAACACAGTGGTTCGCAGATCGTGACATCTTCTGCGCTGGGCGTGTTGTAGCTGCTGATCTCCGACGAGTTGTCCAGGCTGTCGGAGGCTCTGTCCAATCTACTTGCTCCGACATTGGCAGAGAGCATCTCGGCACGTGCGGTTCGTTTGAGGAAAGGCAAATTGGTGGTGAACGCTACAATCTGTTTGAAGAGTGTCCCAAGGCTAAGACTTGCACCTTGATTTTGCGTGGTGGTGCCGATCAGTTTATTGAAGAGGTTGAGAGGAGCCTTCACGATGCAATCATGGTTGTCAAACGTGCGGTCAGAAACGGTGAGGTGGTAGCAGGTGGGGGAGCTATTGAGGTATGCGTCTCACATGATTTCTGAGCAACCCTAATATGCACACTGCACCTCAGATGGAACTCTCGGCGTACATCCGAAAACACGCACTGTCCATCCCAGGCAAACAACAACTAATCATGATTGCGTTTGCGAAAGCCCTCGAAATCATTCCCCGCCAGATTTGCGACAATGCTGGCCTTGATTCCACGGATATTCTCAACAAGCTTCGTATGAAACACGCGGCCGGGGAGAGATGGTTCGGTGTCGATGTTGATGGCTCTTCTGGTGTACGCGACAACATAGATGCCTTCGTTTGGGAACCCAGTCTAGTCAAAGTGAATGCTATTAGTAGCGCTGCGGAGGCAGCATGTCTCATTCTTAGTGTCGACGAGACGGTGAGAAATCCTCAGAGCGAACAAGTAAGTATCATGTGCTCTATGCTGTAAATTGGTTTTGAACAATCTTTCTTTCTTAGCCTAACCCCGGACCGAAGGCACCACCCGGAGCAGCCCAAAGAGCACTCAGAGGACGAGGACGTGGTCTGCGGTAGGAATATGTATAACTCATGCATGCCAAGAGAAAATCATCTCGTTCTTCATCTTGGAATAAGTATGTGTGAGAGTGCCGTGCCCACTTGTTCCCTCGTCAGCAAGCAATATTTCCGTGGTAATGGGCGCTTCGGCAGTGCCGCATTATGATTCTTAGGGAACTTGAAATCCTCAGACTTACGTAGGCTATCTCCAAACCACAAATACACAAATATGATCACTCGTTTGCATCTTAACTTGTCTGACCGGCACGGTAGACTACGATCAAATAAGCCTCGGCCGGCCGACCACCTTGCATTGGGGGATCCTGCGTTGTATATGAAAATAGACGCCTGAATGTTCAATATTGAAACACTACTCACGAAGATATCCACCGCCTCGGACCGAATTGCATGTTCGTTCAATGCTTCCTCATTTTGGTCTGATAGAAGTGACCAATCTCGAAACCGTATCAGAATGTTGAGCCTGTGCCTACATGATAGTAAATCATCATCATCACATTCATGAGTGCGAAAGTTGACTGTCCCCTCTACATCAACTTAAGTTAAGGTCTGGCCACTGGTGGAATCCTGCCTCAAATGCTAGCGAGAGCGGCAATACGCAACAGGTAAATAATCAATTAAGTATGCTATGTAGTGACAACGAAATGAAGACAAATCGTGGATCTCAATGCTTATTTGCCTTTCTCGCCACTCTCGTCATTCTTCCCCTTCTCGCCCTTCTCGCCCTTCTCGACTTTCTCTCCCTCACCTTATGCTTCCTCTTTGGTCCTCCACGCCCTCTGACCTTAGCCCTCCGCTGCGCCTCGGCAATACGCTTGAGACGTTCACCCACCTCTATAAAGTGACCACCGACATCAATGAACTTCATCGACGACCGCCCTGACTTCTCAATGATCTGGACCTTCTCCTTCGGTGTGTGTGTCGTCGTATCTTTGACACGAGGCATAAGCTGAGGATTCGACTTAAAAGCCTCCTGCATCTTTGCATTTCGCTTCGCTGTCGCCTTGGCGTGCTCCAAAGACGCTGGAACAATGGGTTCCTAGAGATTACCTTCAATAACACTACCATGAGCGGACAAGCAAAGTATCTCACCCGGCCATCCTCAGGAACAGACTCCCAATACAGTTGCTGGTAGCGCTGTCGAGCAGCATCACGATTCTCGTCCTGCTCAAGCATATCCGCTTCTTGTACATCCATCCTGCGGGCATTGTATTCGCTGGCCTTCTGGGACACGTCAAGTATCATTTCCATTCCTTTGCGAAAGCCAGTTTGGAGCGGTATGCCCTGAAATAAAGTCGATTAGCGACCGAACAAGCAAAAAGAGTAACGATGAAAGATCAGATGGGGTTGTAAAAGGAATAACCTTTATCTAGTGTAGAGCACCAGATGTCTTCCAATTCGCGAATGATGTTTAAGATCTCATCATGAAGATATGGGGTATATATGAACAAAAGATAGCTACTAACCTTCTATAAAAGCGAAGAGCGATTGACCAAAGAGAATTAGTAAAAGGATACCTGTCACTTAAAAGACAATCTTGAATACCTATAAAAAGGAGCGATCAGTAACGGTGTTTATCGTAGCGGTTTGATACGTCAGTAAGCTATACATAAAATTAGTTAACCATGAAGGTTTGTCTTCAAGACTAATCGTTTGAATCATCATTACAAAAGAACCGCAGTGCGGCGTTGAAGCTTATTACATGCAACTAACCTTGACCCAGTCCGCTTCCATTCCTTTGAGTCTTAATATTGCATCAACACGCTTCAAGCTAAGGTGATACTTCTGCGACAACGCACGAACATCGTTCGTGATAGGATCGGCCATGTAGCTCCGATAAATAGCGGTTCGCATGGCATCGGAGACGGGCGGTGGTGGTTTAAACGAAGGATTCATTGGAAATGGCTGGATGATGAGTTGAGTTGGTCACTTTAGTGGGCGAAACACAATGGAGTAAGACGAACTCAACTACTCGACCACCAAGCCATTTGTTTGGTCTATCGGCCCTTCTGAAGTTCTCACCAGCAGCCTCCATAAATTCCTTGTAGGTAGTGGGCTGTCTTGTCTCTCCTTGTGCTTGCTTTTCTAATTCTTCGACCATACCTTTGAGGGGGTCTGGAGCATCAACATTGTCATTGAGATCCTCCTCTGAGGGAGGTTCGGGGGAGAGCTCAGAAAATTCCCGGCGTGTCAAGCGTGTCAAGTGGGTCAGGGAGTAATCACACTGGTCATAATGATGGAGCGATGGCCGGTGACACGTTCGGGCACATCTAGGAGCAAGACGAAGGTAGGAGAACATGGCTGAAAATGCCGCAAGAAAAAATTTAAAGGTAGGATTTTCGTCACGTGTTCCCACTTTACGGCCGGCTAGAGAACTATCCGCATATGTAAGGCGTAGGGTCACTACTTGCGATACTCGTTCAATGTCTCTCAAGCTCGAGCTTTTCAAGATCTTACGTGTATACGCATCGTTAACCACCCTCAGAGGAGTTGTTTTTCCTGGTCACTTGGGGTTTGCTGTCGTTCATGACTTCCTTCTTGAAAACATCCTATCGAATCCTCATTTCCTTCGATATCCACCGTCTCAACAATATCAATTAACCTTCTGGAAATGGGCCATTCAAAACTTAGAGAATATGACAAAAAATAAGGCATGTATCCATCGTGAATGAATTCATATTTCCTATAATTCCAGTCTTCAGGACGTCGAGATCAATCCTCAAATCTATGACCATTATTTATCACTATTACTATCATCGGGACTGTACGTGCCCGCATTGCTGCCAGGGTTAATTGTGTCAATACGGTGTTCAGTGCGCTCGGTACTACTCGAACTGATACTGGTGATCAGATGTGTCTAGCAGTCCAAAAACCTCCATCTCCGTCATATATCACACATTACTGGCGGCCGATAGTTGATCCTTCTTCTACCGCAGAGTATATGTCTTCGGGCAGTCTTGAGACTGTTACGTTACTTGAGTCACGCACTACAATTGAGAGTGGCACAACTGGTATGCGGACATGGCTGGCTAGTTTCGTATTGTGTGAATTTTTCACTAGGCATTCAGGTGAGATCGATTCACAACGAAAAGAAAGAGAACCGCTTTCTCAATGACTCTTGAAGACTTGATGAGAAATAAGAGAATCCTTGAGCTAGGATCGGGGATTGGTTTCTTGGGGATTATACTCGCACGCCTGCAGCAACTCTTGTCAGTAGAGATGCCCTACCGTGCCCTTTGGTTGACAGACGTCAACGATAATGTCCTCAAGAGATGTCAAGAAAACCTCCAGATGCCGTGTAGTATGTCTCTTTAGCGTTGGCGATTCTACAAAAGACTTTTATCTTATTTGCCTCTTTCTAACTAAGACAGGACTTCAACTTCAGATATACAATACCGCTTCTTGGACTGGTCCGACGCATTGGACAACGACCGCATAACTCCTCTTAAGTCGCTCTTGACAGATGAAATCGACGCCAACTTGATCGTGGGCGCGGACATTGTTATTCCCTGTTTTTACACTTTTGTTTCAAGTCAACGTTAACGGAACATTGTAGATTTTTGATCCATCCCTCATCCCAGCTCTGACGGCTGTTTTATGTCTTGCTCTTCAGCCTGGTCACAGATGCAGACCCAAAGTAGCAATTATTGCAGCAACAGTAAGGAACGAAGACACTCTTGCACAGTTCGTTGAAGCAGTTCAGCGTAAGCTTTCTAGCACATCATAATTGTCGCATGTACTGAGAAGAACCCCAGGACATTCTCTTCGCATACAAGTGCTGCCATTTGTCACTCGAGACAAATCGTTTATACAGGATGTCGACAAGGATGCCGAGAATGTCAAAATATTCCAGATAAAATTATAATGTATGTACATGAGCCTATCCACCATAGTTACACCAGAGACCAAAAGCATCAACTACTTGTCTTTATAGTACCACAAATTCGGCACATCCATCTTTCATGGGGTATATCGAATTCTCCACAAGTCAAGCATGTCCAACCTGATGTCTCGGTTTGTGGTCTTGTTGTTAAACACGCATCACATTGCAATGCCATTGGGCTGTTGAGCAGTGTACAGGTCGGACAGGACCACTCTAACGAGGATTTTGGAGACTTCGCGGTGATCTTGCGGCCTTTGGATGATTCTCTTGCATTATCTGTGAGGTTTGAATTTGCAGGACTCGAATTTGTGGTAAGCAAATGTTTCGTTTGTAAATCAGACACCTTCGACAATCCAGCAACTGGAGTTCTGTAGTCAGCAATAGCTGTCTCTCCATAATTTGAATCATCCAAGGTGAGGTCAATGACATGATTCTCGATGCTGTCTTTGGCGGCTTTTGCGGCTTCGAGATCAGCCATAGCACCAGACACGCATAATTTCTCGTCCCGCGCTCTACGTTCAGCAGCCTGAAAGTTTCTTTGTTAGCGATAGCTCACAGCCGGCGCCGCTCAGAACAGGGACAGTCACCTGAGCAGCAAGTTCCCGGGTACTCAAACCTTTGGAATCGATCCTACCACCCAGACGGCCTCCACCGCCGAGTATTCGTGAGGTCTGCCTTCGCTTTTCTGCAGCTTCGAGAGCTTTTGCGCGAGCCAAATGGGGTGGTACGTTATGCGATGCATTAGAGCCTAAGCGATGTCCCTTTGAGAAGAACCCTTCTCCAGCATACCCTGACCGTTGTAAGGCATCATATTCGTCCTGGAGTCCAGAAAGATATTTGTAGAACTTTTCATCATGTGGACCGTGAACATTGTGTGTAAGCTGAAAGGAAATCAGCGTGTTTCTTCAGCGACAGTAGCTGCTCTGTCTAACCTCGTGTAGCATGGTTTGCACGAGGTCACCCTCATCGTAGAATGTATCCGGCGAGTGTGCGGGACGCAATCGTATACATATCTTTTGCCCACCGTTGATGTCTATACATTGAGGATGAATTGAATGCCCCAGGAGCTCTCAAAGGACATACTCAAGCCTATGAATGCACGTTGACGACCTCACCTCGGCATGAGAAATCATCGACTTACCAAGTAGGCTAGGATTGTCAGGAAAGAATTCAGCAAGGATGGGAAGCTTCCAACCATGCTTTCGCATAATCGGTTTGACAAGAGAGGCAATCTTTTGGAGCATCGTCAGGGCGCGATCAGCCTTTGGTCTATTCTTTAGGTGCATGAAGGTTTCCACGAAAACTTCCGTCATTTCAGATATTGCCTTAGTCCTCAAGGTAAGAAAGAAAGAGGGGTATAGACACAAGCGAGTCTCGGTCCCGGTTGATGAGCTGAATAGTTGTTGGACTGGAATTACTCACCAATTACTCACGACTTGTTATTCTTCACACTTCAGCTAATTCACGTGAGACTCTTTGTCATGCGCAGGGGGTGCTAAGTACTTGAGTCCTCTGGAAACGAGCTCTGTTACAGTTATCTAATACAAGTACATACAATGCTAAAACAAGTTATGTGTGCTAAATTGCTAATCAATTACACATAATAAACGAGGGTTGCGTGATGGTGATAAACAAGTGACGAAAATACAGTAGTACATGAGATGCTCTGATGTTACAATGGTGGATAGGTCGTAATTCATAATCCTGAAGCCTAAGTCATATTCATATGCATATCAAAGAGGTCTATTGTCGAGGATTCGGCGGAGACGGGCGAGGGTTCTTCATTGTCGCCAGAGTGTACTCTTCCGTCTTAACAGCCTCGAACACACGTATTGTTCTGACATGTGTCAGATCATCCATCTTGTCAGGCGGCAACAAGGCGCTGTCAGGCATGGATGATAGGAGCGTAGGGTTACGGGGAGCTGCTGGCTTAACACTGGCAGACGTGTCAGCGCCGGGTTTGTAAGTGGGTACGGAGGTGGAGTCTGAAGCATCTAGATCACCATCTACTTCCCAGTCTGACGCGAGGTCAGCGGGCCAGTTGAAGCGACGTCGGCGGAAACTGTGTAGTCGGATTAGCAAGGCGACTGGTCCTGGAAAGGAGACAACTCGCCATTCATATTCCCAAAGGGCCTGCTCAAATTCCTCGTCGCTTGTGATTCGGTTCCCGTCTTCGTCAAGAAAGGTCCTAATATAATCCATGAGAGCTGGTTTGCATCCAATGAGCGTGTGCACATTCTTGAGCGCGTGCGTCTCGAGTTCCTCAGGGGACATAGGAATAAATCTATTGGGCTCGACAATGAGACCCGGCGACTGGACAGGGGGTGTAGGACCAGCCACGAGAGTTGACGAAGACGAGACGGGGCGATTGGTCGATGCCTTTGCTAACGCTGTTGCCTCACTGAGTTCAGAGTAAGATATCCCAAGACGGTTTGCTGCCTTGGCACTGAGCTTGCTGTCGCCCGGAGAAGTTGAGAGGATACTCTGCCTGTTGTTTTCGGTAGGAGAGATTGGACCAGAAGGAGACAAGAGAGGAGACGTGACATCAGAGGACGTATCAGGAGGCGTACTTTCCTTGCGAGAAAGTATCGGTACCTCAGTTACACGCTCGTCGGACACTGAGATGCCCAGCCTGTGTGCGGCTTTCGTACAAACGTTTTCCGGAACGCGAGAGACCACCACCGTCGTATCACCTGTGATGCCAAGTTGACCAGTTGCTTTGGCACTGAGACCATCAAGAATAGGGGTGTCCAGTGCTGGAGAACCCCTGCCTGTTGAAGTTGGGGTAGATAGCTTCGCGGCCTTCTTCGTACGTTTCTTTTCCTCCCTGTCAGGGCAAAACCATTTGCTCCGACTCGACTTCTTCAACTCGGATGCACTCTCCTTCTCACCTAAGCTACCCAACCCATTGGCTTCAACACCTCCGTACTGCTCGTGCGCATCTCTTGGTGCCAACTTTAGATGATAACTCTTTGGTTTCTTCACATTGCCGAAGACGTGTTGTATGACTTCGGGTGCGAATTTGGACGGCTGCGAATGGATACCGAATTTTTGATGGAGCATATTCCGGAACACGGTTTCTATATCTCTGCAGACCGCCGCCTCGGTGCTCCCATCGGGCTGATCTTTCTGTATCGGGTCAAAAGGTGTGATGGTGAGCACGGAAGTTGGCGTAGTAGGGAGGTCGGTGCCCGGCAACGCCGGGAAAGGAAATTGCTGTGGGACAATATCAGAAGTTGAAATTGATGACTGTCTCCGAGTGTGCTGTGATGGTAATGATGAGTCTTTGTCGCTGACCAACGTCGAGTCGGTGTTTACGGACGCCACATCGTCTTCGTCCTCTTCAACTTCATATGCGGGCCTCGAGATGGGCAATGGCGCATAGGGAAAGATGATCTGGTCGTCGATAAGCTCGAACCTACCATTGATTGTGAGTATCCGATGAATTTCGGATAGAATCAGCTCCCATTTGTCGTATGGGATGCAGAGAGACAGGTTTGCCATTCGTACAAAGTCGAAGGACCTGTTCGGGAATGGCCATGGGAAGATGAGACTAGATTAGTCGTGAATATGACATCTTATTAGAAAAGACCATGATCATACAGATTCCCTTGAATGAAATCAATCTGATGGTGGTTGTGAGCTTCAGGCACTAGGATATCCACTATGTCAACTCCTGTTACGATGGCTTGTTTCCAGTAACTGGCCGCTTCCATAAGCCAGTGTCCAGCCCCGCATCCCAAATCAAGTACAGAAATCGGTTCCTCGCCAGTAAAGTCATAGAAGGATGGGCTCTGCAGAGGATTCAGCCGGCGCAATAAGAGCTCGGACTGTCGATCGCTAGAATGATGGTGAATGTGAATGAAGAATTTGAAACAATAAAGTGACACACTTTTCCAAAAGAACAGAGTCGTAAGCTTGCATATAGCAAGCGCCATAGTCTGTGTGAAGCCTCATATTGAATCGTTTCATCCAACGATTCTTCGGTTTTGGACGATCTGGTTTTGGAAAAATGTGCCCGAGGCGCATTTGCCTGTATTCCTCCAGGCGCTGTTTTTCGGAGCTCAGTCGTTTCTCTTGAGAGTTGGGAATGGAAGCAAGTGTAGATGCCGCGTCAGAGGAGCGTGCCCGACTGGCTCGAGGAGCGCTGGGTCGTGCAGTGGTAAAAGTAGATTCGTCAAGAAGAGATGACAGAGATCGTTTCTTTTTCAGTACTTTCGACTTAGTTAGAGACGAGAACAGGCCGTGTGAGGTCGTAGATTTGTGTTTCACTGGAGAAGCGGGTGCAGGAGTTGGGAGGGCTGGTGCAGGCATCCTTGGAGGGTGCTTGTGTTCTTTCTCCTTTTCCTTACCCTTCTCTTTATCTTTGAGCCCGAAACCCATAGTGAAAGAGGCTGATCGCAAGAGTGAGCGTGGTCGGGGGACAAAGGATTCTGAGGCCGGGAGTTCGGAAATATAGGAAAAGCGCTTGAGAGCGTAATGACCTGGCCCTGGAGGCGCAGAAAGAGAAGATTCGAGTCTGGACGCTGAGATCAGCGAACCCGGGCGATACGTCGGCGTGGTCATGTCGTAGGGGTTGAATATATACTTCAAACTATGTCGATGGCCAGGAGTGGCCAGTGGAGCCTTTGTGCGCTTCACGAAGTGTCTTTCTGGTGGGACGGACAATGATGAGGCCAAGCAGCGGGACTCAAGAAGGTGGAAGCACTGGAACAAGTAAGCCCACAGTTATACTGAGCGAACTCCGGTTATTGCATGACCAAATCTATTCGGGAGGGATAATGGAGGTCTATGATCGAAAATATCTTCCGATCATCTTTGGATCACAATCTTACGTCCCGTACGGCCATCCTGTCAGCATGTCAATGACAAATGCCAGAGCAGTACATGATAACGTTGTATTGTTATACTACTATACAGCATCCTGGTAAAGCATCCTCAATCGTCATCCTTGCGTGGAGGCGGTCCGCACGGCTGCAACATTCGCTGCAATAGGGCAAGTCACACTCCAATGTGCCCAGAGAAATTTAAACCGAACAGACCTCAGTCATTTCGAATTTGACGCGTCCTATTGCCTCGCCATCTGCTATAGCAAGGTACGATGCGAGTGAGGGATGGCCAACAATGGAGGCCAATGTATCCCGATGCTGATGGGTGATCCAGTCGCTTTGATAGAAGTTCAGGCATTGTCCTCAGTAGCTACACGACACAGATTCAACGTACTATTTCGTCAGATCCGCATGTCCTGATAGCTTTTTGAGTTCACAACCGCGTGGGGGTGTCAAGACATACCGGTGCCAGTGTAACGAGCATGAACTTAACGATATTAGTTTTGGAGATATACTGGACAATTCAACGCACGATGCTCCAACTGCGTATTTGCTGTGTATCTCAGCTCCGAGGACTGTTGATTCAACAAAATGTCAGCTCGTATTAAGCGCCTCCGACGTACATGAATGACGGACCATGGTAAAGGAGGTGTTTACAATTGTTTCACCTATAATGTATGGGTGGCTTTGAATTTTTTGTGTCGACGCGCTCAAGTCGCGTGCTTATCCATCTCTCATAGCCATGGCCACTCTAACGGAAAGAGCAAAAGGCAAATTAGCTACTCTCTTAGCTTCATTCGACGAACTCGAGGAAGTCCTCGAACCCCTCTTCGCTCAAACTCTACCCGAGACGATCGTAGGCCTCGAACCCATTCAGCAAGCCAAGCTCCAAACTGTCTTACCTTACTTGGTCTATGATCTCGTATTCAGTGTGTCAGTCGTCACTCCCGCTCATACATTCTAATCTGATTCCCAGTCTATCTCAAATCGAGGGGTATCGATCCGAAAACGCACCCTGTCGTCTCAGAACTCGTAAGCAATGCCAAATTGACCATTATTGGATGCCACTTCCCGACTCATACAGCCTGTCATAGGAACGAGTAAAGCAATATTTTGGTAAAATATCCGCTGCCGAGAACCCGGTGCAGAGTATGTGTCCTACGCACATCTTGCCCATTGGAAACTGACTTTGTTAACCCCAATTGCAACAGAACGGACCGAATTAGACAAAGACGCTGCACAGAGGTTTATTAAACATGCTATCACTCAGGTAACATATGCGAAGCCTCCAACGGAGACAATGCCCGGCCCTTCGTCAACCGTTCAAGTGCAAACCAAATTCACAAGTAAAATGCTTGAACGTCAGCTGTACGAAAAGAAGCTCAAGGAACAAGACGCTCAGGAGAGTAAGGAAGAAGAACTAGAAGTCTTCGACGGCGACGACAAAATGAATGTCGATGCTCCAATTCCCGAAGCCATGAAGAATGCGAAGGGGAAGGTCAAAGAAGTCCCGTCCACAAACGACAATTCGAAACCAAAAGGTAGCAACAAACGGAGAAGACCCGTCGTCGATCCATTCGCAGGTACATCCCATTAAATTAGACGCGACTTATGGCTGACCTCTCTCTAGGTTATGGTGATGACACGCAGGCTTCCACACCGGCCACCGGTGATACGTCAACTCCAAATACGGATTCTATGACTGACTCGGCTACTGGAACACCGGTGCCGGGTGGTGAATCGAGCTATGGGCCTGCCAAAAAGGCAAAGAAGGCAAAGAAGAAAAAGCATAGAAAGTCCTTGACCTAAACTAAACAGCTATCTTGTCTTCCAATGAACGACTTGAGATAGTGGCAACTGTTGCACGTCATGGTTATTACTATATACAATGACAAAGTTACATGTGTACAAGTGAATTTATATAGTTGAATGGTGGTACTACAAGAGTGATAAGTTGAGTTAGGTTGGGTAAACATACAGATGCATCTGGGGAGATCTGAACAAAATGGTACAAGGAGATACGTAGTCTCATACTGAAGAAAAAAATGTTACATTACTCTACATCCATCGCTGTTCATATCAGAAATAGTCAAAGGGGAGCTCCTGCCCGTGGTCCGTGGCGTTCTTCGTCCTCCGGGAGACCACCATCGCAGTGAGCGCCTCAATCCATCATCCGTCTCAGAGTCGCCGTTATTCCCCAGCCCCCGCTTCGACCTACGCCTCTTCTCCCTGACGGCCTTGACATTATCAACTGTTTGCCACGAGTAAAACGATTTCAACACCACACGTTTCTCATCACATTCGTCCTGGCCGACCTTAAGCTCATCAGCATTACCGTCCCTTGGGTCAAGGAACATGAGCTTCCGCGCCTCGTATGCGCGCCAGCCCATACGCGGTCGTGTCATACCCACAAGGTCTTTCACAGTGTTCTCCGCCACCCCACGACAATCCACCACGTTCACTTTAGCATTGGCCATTCCGCGTTGCCGGCATAAGCGCACGAACTCTTTGAGCACGGTGCTGCTAATGTGAGTATTATCTGCTTCGAGGTGCTTCAAGCGCGTGCACCCCCGAACCAGACTGAGTAGAGCTTCGTTAGTGAAATTGTAGTTGAAGGAGATATTCAGCTGTTCCAATGCATGGCCGGGCTCTGATACGACGTCTGTAAGGCGAGGCTGCGCTGCACTACTGTCGGGCGTGAGGACAGCTAGGACAACGTCAGTAATCTGAGAGGCATCTTCAAGGTCAACGCGGCGAATATGCGGCGTAGAGCTGAAAAGACGGATCAGGCCAGCGTCTTTAAGATCGGATCCGATACCGCCGAGCTCCAGAAACTCAAGATCCGGAACAGAAAACGCCAGGTTGGAGCATGCATCATCCGTCAGAAGAGTGCAATGGGAGAGCGACAGATGACGCAGGCGAGTCACCCGCCGTCTTAGCCGAAACTCGACCGAGTCTAAGCGACCGAGGTCCCTTGGGGGAACGAGTACAGTCTTTGTACCAATGTCTTGTTCCATGCCACACGCAACGAAGGCATCCACTGCAGAGTTGTGTAATTGTCGCGCATAGCTAAGGTCTAAGACTTCCAGATACGGTGCAGCCCTGCCCAAACTAGCCATCATGCCGTCGTCCAGACCCTTAAGGCCAGACATTCTCAGTTCCCTGAGAAGCAGGTGATCTCCTCGGTTTAGAGCAGCAGTCGCCATGCCTTCAATCCCCTCTGCATCCACATGAATGCATCTGCTAACATCGAGGGAGACAAGCTGAGGGTTGTAAGTCGATAGAATACTGCAAGTGCTGTTAGTGACAGCCTCGAGTCCTTTGACACATAACTTCTGTAGACAGCGAGAACGGAATAGGAGATGGTGGAGTGAGCGAGTTGTCAGGGCCGAGCATCCTTGTAAATTAATGGCGGTGAGTTGGGTATAGCGTGGGGATTCTATGTCAGAGCGGACGCAAAGGTAATCAGAGATATCTAGGAGAGTCTCCGCAGATATCTGAGTGTTGCCTGAGATATCTATAGTTCGAATACATTGGCCACCGATGGCCGTAAAACGAAGGATAAGAGATTCGACCATATTGGGAAACGAACGGAGATCAAGAGCAGCCCATAATTGTCCGTCAAAAGCAAGCGCTTGCCAGGGTTTGGATACCTAAGGATTCCAATCGATTGGTGTGGTCAGATTCACCGCGTCTTATGACTTACCCTACTAAGTTTCACAAGTTCTCGAACGCCTCGGTCGCGGCCGACCCATCTATGTCTGGACGATGAGGCTTTTGCTACGCACCATCGACCTTGCCTGACTGCACGCACATGATCGGCTTCGTGTAAAGTCACCAAGGACGCGAAAATGTACAAGCGAAGTTCACGAGGAAGTATTTCGTCAAAATAGTTCCTCACAACAAGGGGAAGCGGGGTAAAAACATCTGGTGTTGACGATGATACAATGTTCAGTGCCGATATCGGCAATGGTGAAGAGTACGAGCGTCCCTTGTGTTTCAAAACCATGTGATTGAAGGTTATGCTTGATGATTTTGAAGTGGTATCCTGCAACTGGAGGTCTGATAACATCGAAAATGTGGCATCTAGTTCATCGACTTTGAGGCCAGTACGCCAGAGGCAAGAGGAACTGTTACCCCTATCAGTCGCTTCAGATTCATTAAAAGTTTCATTAAAGGATTGAACTGAAGCGTGATGGGGACGCAAACCTTCCGAATCTACTGGCTTCTTGGAAAGAAGTTTGCGTGCAAGATTGTTGGAAGAACGTGACGATGTTAGCCTCGACCTGAGCTGAGACAAGGGGCGTGCTGTGAGGGAACGGCTAGATTGAGCGGAGATGCTGGAGAGCGATCGAGGTCGATGTACTGTTGAATGAGATGAAGGAATTTGGTTGCCAATGGAGCCGGGAGAAGGGAAGGTGGATTCCGAAGATTCGGTATGACTGATGAAACGAGTCAGTGGGAGGATGCTCGAAGTACAGGAAGAAGGGCCAGATGAGGGAGAACCAAGGAACGAGGACGTCGATGGAGTATAGAACTCCGTAGGTGAGAAAGCTAAAGGTGGTAAGAGGGGTGGCACCTCCCTCTCTTTCCCCTTGGTTTGTAACTCTGTAGATGATTCCGTATTTGCGCTCCCAATAGCCTCGTGGATGATCGGAGAGTCCTGCTGCCGTTGTGTATCATTACGGAAAGTATATCGGTCGAAATATGAAAGAGTTAAAGGAACCAGGAGATTCGATGAGCAACTGGAACCACAGCTCGACGACAACACGGGTGTAGAATGGATATCGAATGGATCACTCGCAGCAATGTCGGGAACAGGTATAGGAAGTGTCCTTGTTATACCTTTCCCCTTTCCGGTCACCACTACGTCTCCCACTGCCAATGTCTCCTCAGATGTGAATGTTGGAGTGTGAGAAGATGATTGAGGAGCAGAGTCAAAAGTGGTCAAGTTTGCTCGTGTAGAAACAGGATTCAATGCATGTATATGAAGCGAATGTGATTCATCGCACGAATCGAAATGGAACACCTGTGGTTCCTCGTTATCAATAACATGCGTATGGCTCATGGCCACAAAAAGTGAGGGTTACTGTTTGAGACAGTAGGAAGGAATTTGTACAAGACCAATGATGGAAGCAGAAAGGGTACCAGAATGAGAAAGATAAGAAAGACGATAAAGATATAAGGCAAAGTCTGAAGCCTGAGGCCTAAGGGAGCGGAACGAGGATATCTTGCATCAAGTGCCATCCGGAAGTAAAGGTGCGACATCGTCACGAGGCGGTCATGTGAATGGCGACTCGGGTCGGTTTCCGCGGGATTTGAGGCGAATTTTGCAAAATATGGGTCCGAACTCCGCAGATTTGAGACATAGAGGCGGTCTGAGTCCATAATTCTATCACAAACAAGGAGTTGCAAAATGCAGTTTTTTCAAAGATCGATAAACCTCTGTACCTGTTCCTTTGAAACTTGAGTGCAATGATACTAATCTTCCCTGCAGCTTGAGTTTGGCGTGAATTGGGGTTGATGTGTGTTGTGATTACTTAATCATTTGGGGCAATTTTTGCAATCGTTAGAAAGGACTGTTCTCGGGTTTAACCTATTCAAGCTCATACTTTGGCTCAAGTTGCTGAGAACAGACTCGGTACATCATGAAGCAAGCATTTGTGGAGTTTCCTAGTACCACACATGATTGGGAGTGTAGAGGTATGTCTTGCCGTGACACACTGTGATTTCCTTGAACAAATTTCGAAGTCCACTCGGCTGACCGCGTTGCGACGCAGTTTGTTGGTTCATTTCTCCAATCTATGGTCTATAGCTGCCTGCCTTTTCCATTACACCAGCTTATGCTGCTCCAAACCCACTTGCTACAAATGTTGTCAACTCGCTTCCTTCTGTGTCTATCCCATCCTCCACATCTTTGATACATCCCCCTAGTTAGCCTTATTATATACTATTCCCCTCATTACCACTTTTTAATAGCCACCATAATTCCTAACTATATTTATTCTCTACACATTATCTATTACTACCCCTCTATAGTTTTTGTACTCCACCCTTGAATACTTGTTATACTTGATTTTCATTCATTATATATCACATAATCTTCTTGTACTTATATTGTTGTACCTAGCTTTATTGATAATCTTGACCTGATCTAAAAATCTATTCTGCTTTTTATTCTACACTCTCTAATGTTGATGTCTTTCAACCATTGACTTTCTTGCTTGGGACATTTGCTGAATCAGAGACTCAACTGGCAATGTGATGTGACACACTGCAACAAAAGTTTTGCAACTCCCTGTTTTTGGCACTTAGATATCTGGTTTCAAGGCTTTCCAATGCTCTACCATGAAAACAATTTGATAAGTATCTAGCCAAGATACCAGTCTACTGATTATCAAATTCCAATTTGAAAATGGTGAGCCCAATGTGTTGTAATTGTTGATCTGCTTGAAATTTTGCAACTCCCTGTTTGTGATAGTACTGCAGATGTAAGCCCAGTTGGGCCAAAACTTTGTAAATTTGTTGAAGAATCCAGAGCACCTGAGCCCTTTATTTAAGGAGTTTACAAGTCTTAGATGTAAATTGACATATTCAAGGCTACAAATATGATAACTCAAACATTTGTATTAGGGATTATTTGCCAGGAGGTTTTCATTGGAACTTGGCTGGCATCAGTTGGAGTTAGGCACAATTGATTGACAGTTGATTGACATTGCTTGCTGATCTATACCTTTACAAGATACATGATGGTCACAGCATGGATCTCAAGCTTCAGCAAGGATACATGCTGTGTGTTGCATCATGTCAAAGTTGTGTATAACATCAGCCCTGATGCTGGGAATGCATCCCATCTCAGGCTTACAATTCCCAAGTAGGCCAATTTTTAGCCTGGACTTCCTTGCTAGTAGCAGCACATCCTTATGCATATTCTCAGGGCATTATTCATGACTTGGGCTTCAATGACAATGAGCTTTCCCATTTTTCTGCCACATACAACAATGCTCAGTACTCAGCTCCACTCTCCCACCACTACATGACATGCTCAAGTTCTGGATTTTTACAGGATTTTGCAGAGTAGTGTTACTTGCATTTTGTGCCACCCATATTTAGTAATCATTTACACATGTCACATCTATCTCCTAACAATCAAAATCACCATGCATGCTGTTTAACAACAAGTTTATGATGCTGAGCATGACAACCTTTCAAAGCATTGGGATTATGCTATCTCATGCCAAGAATTTTTACTCAGCTAATTTTAAATGGAACTCAGTTGCCAAAAACTCCCTTGCAAATACTCCTTATTGACATTAGTACTCCTTACTCTGCATACATCATGCCAGACTACTTACATAATGCAGACATAGAAGGTGTAAGCGTGACCTTGAGGAGCAATGGCTAAGGCAGCTAGCAGAGGGGAATCTGAAGTATATTAGAACTGTAATCAACAATACAAATGGTAAACTAATCATCTAGCAGAGGGGAATCTGAAGAGAACAAGTCTAAGGATCCCCACTGCTTGGTGCAGTGCATCAATGGGTGGCAGAGGCATGGGAATGACTGTGTAGGTGACCAGAGTTAGCCAAAGTACTTGACAAGGGATCATGGAAAGTTCTGGGGGTCTCCAGAGATCTCTGGGGACCTGTAGAATGCCTGGGAGATGTCAAGCAAGCCCTGGGGGAGTGGAACCAGTCAAGGGGAGTCAGTGTTGGTCAGGGGCAGAGGTTGGAAAGGGTAGTCCCCTAACATCACCCCCCCTCTAGTGTGTGGTGTCTTAATGTGTGGGGTAGAAGAAATTCCAGATCACCTAGTCTGCTGGTAAGAGGGGATAGATTCCTCAAATGGCCCAGGGCATGTCTGGGTGTTGCCAGTGGAACTCCCTGACCAGTCCAGGTGCATGCATGTTCTCCCAGGATTCCCAGGAGATGCCTTCAATTCTATAGCCCTTCCACCTCACCTTGTATTGTAGTTGCCACTGGAACAAATGGCTATCCAAGATCTCCTCCACCTCATACCTCCTCACTGTTATTGACCACCACTGGAGGTGGTGGGAGTGCTGGGCATCACCCCAGGATAGGGTCTGCTGGGGCCTGTAAGGGCAACCTTTGGAGGCTGTGGCTAAGTCACACAACTGGCAGAGGGAGATCCAAAGTCTATTCAGTACTGTACAGGGGTCTATGGACATAACTACTCACCTAGCAGAGGGAGATCCAAAGAGAACAAGTCTAAGGAGCTCTCTGGCCAGGTGTGATGCCTCAAGAAAACTTCTAACCCTAACCCCAAGGTGCAAACTCCGGAAATTGCCATAATTCCAGAGATTGTACCAAAAATAAAAATCCATTGTAAATGGCCTCAATCTCCGGACTCACAGCATGTGACCACATAAAAATATGACCAAAAGATAGCCCTTGGTCAAAAGTATTTGTCACCAGAAGATGGGAGGATGGCAATGAAAGGCAGGCTTGAAACAGAGGAAACAAACCAGAGAGTCTGGTATGAGCAATCCCCTGACAGGGCTGGAGTCAGTTTGACCATGTTAAAGACTGGATGGAGCTGGCACATTCCCATAGGGAGCCAGAGTTGATAGGCTAGGGGCCCTACCTGCCATTCTACTGTGAAGGGTCCTAAATTGCTGGTGCAAGAGCCTTTTTGACAGCCAGGAGGTTATAATATCAGAGGTGTCCAGGTAAACTTGATCTCTGGGCTTGTACTTGGGCACTGGGGTCCTTCTGCAATTGTAATATCATGCCATGTTATCCTTGGCCTTTGCCAGTGCTGCCCGGGCTTCCTCCTGTGCAATCTTCATCTGGTCCACAAACTTGTTCATGGCTTCATTCTCCAAAGGTTGGGCCCAGGGTTTGAAGCCTATGTGTGGGTGACATCCAGTGTCCAGGAAGAAGGGTGAAACTTGAGTGGCTGCATGAACATGGTTGTTGTACTGAAACTCAGCATCAGGGAGGAGTTCATCCCAGTTGTCCTAGCACTTGTTGCAAAAGAGGCAGAGGTATTGTTTGAGCTCCTGATTCACATGTTTAATCTGGCTGTCAGACTGCAGGTGGTAGGTGGTGGAGGTGTGGAGCTTCACATTGAGTAGCCAGTAGAGCTCCTGGGTGAAGTCCACCACAAATTGTGGACCCTGGTCAGATATGTAGGCATTGGAGAGGCCATGCAACTTCCAGACATTCTTCCAGTATAGGTTAGTGGTGCCCATGGCAGAGCAGGTGGTGTGGGTAGGGATGAAATATGCTTGTTTGCCACAGAGGTCCACCACTACCATGATGGCATCATAACTGTGGGCATCAGGGAGCTCTATGATAAAGTCTACTAAGGCAACACTCCATTGCTCCATGGGATAGGCAGGGGATGGAGCTGTCTGGAGGGGAGGCAATGTTGGGGCTTGGTCTGGAGACAGAGATTGCATGTACTAGTGTAGGACCCAATATACTGGGACATCTGGGGCCACCAATAGTTCTGGGACACTAGCTCCACCATTTTTTACTGGCCAGGGTGTCCTGCAATCCAGGAGTCATGGTGTTGCTCTACAATCCTCTGGTGGAGCTCTGGGTCATTGGGCATGTAGATACAATCTCAGAAGGTCAGAAGTCCATTGCAGAGGCCCATTTGTTGGCATGGACAGACTTGACACTGGTGGTATGTCCAGACTTAAGTGCCCTGGCTGCCTGAGTGACAAGTTCTTCCTGAAGACCATCCTGGTTTCCCCACCTGATGTCCTAGAGAATCTCCACCTCCACCCCCTTGACAGCTAAGCCTTCCATGGCTCAGATTGCAAACAACTTGGGTTGGAGGAGCATGATGTTGCTGTTGTCATCTCCCCTAGTGCCATGGTCTGCTCTCTAGGACAGGGCATCCAGCTTCTCCATGCTCCAGCCTGGCTTGTGGTACAGTGAGAAGTCAAAGTTGGATAGGTAGAGGGACCACCAGGCCTGCCAGCAGTTGAGCTTCTTGGCTGTCTGGAAATACTTGAGGTTCTTGTGATCTGTCCACACTTCAAACTTATGCTGTGTGCCCTCTAGAAAATGTCACCACTCCTCAAAAGACCAGATGATAGCTAGCATCTCCTTGTTGTGGATTTTGTAGTTGCACTCCACCATGTTCAGACTCTTGGAGTAGAAGGCCACTGGATGCCATTTTCTGTCCTCCCAGAATTGTTGCAACAGAACAGCTCTGGTGGCAAAGTCAGAGCTATTGGCTTCCACCTGGAAGAGGGAGTTGTTGTATGGGAAAAGGAGGACAAGTACAGAGGTTGTAAGGGCAACCTCTAGGAGTGACAGCTAAATCACACAGCTAGCAGAGGGGAATATGAAGTGTATTAGGACTTAATTAACAATACAAATGGTAAACTAATCACCTAGCAGAGGGGAATCTGAAGAGAACAAGTCTAAGGATCCCCTCTGCTTGGTGCAGTGCATCAATGGGTGGCAGAGACATGGGAATGACTGTGCAGGTGATCAGAGATAGCTGAGGTGCTCAATGAGAGATCACAGAGAATTCTGGGAGTCTCTGGAAATCTCTGAGGACCTGTAGGATGTCTGGGAGCTGTTGAATGGGCCTCAGGGGAGTAGAATCAGGCAAAGGGGGTTGGAGTTGAACAGGGGCAGAGCTTGGAAGGGGTAGTCCCCTGACATCATCCCCCTCTAGCATGCAGCATCTTGATGCATGGAATAGAAGAAGTTCCAGATTGCCTGGTCTACAGGTTGGAGGGGATAGATTCTTCAGATGGCCTGAAGTGTGTCCAGGTGTTGTCAGTGAAACTCCCTAACCAGTCTGGGTGCATACACATTCTCCTGGGGTTCCCAGGAGATGTCCTCGATTCTGTGGCCTTTCCACTTCACCTTGTATTGTAGCCCCCACCAGAATAACCAGCTGTCTAGGATCATCTTCACCTTGTACTCCTTGCTGTTGTTGACCACCACCAGAGGAGGCAGGGGTGCTGGGCATTGTCCTGGAATAGGGTCCACTGAGGCTGGAGTCAGTTTGACCATGTTGAAGACTGGATGGAGCTGGCACATTCCCATGGGAAGCTGGAGTCAATAAGCTAGGGGCCCTACCTGCCATTCCACCATGAAGGGTCCTAGTTGTTAGTGCAAGAGCTTCTTCTACAGCCAGGTGGTTATAATATTGGAGGCATCCAGGTAGACTCAATCTCTGGGCTTGTACTTGGGCACTGGAGTCCTTCCATGGTCATAGTACCATGCCATATTGTCCTTTGCCTTTGCTGCTGCCCTGGCTTCCTCCTATGCAATCTTCATCCAGTCCACAAACTTGTTCACAGCTTTGTTCTCTGAGGGTCAAGCCTGGGGTTCAAAGCCCATGCATGGGTGATGTCTGGTGTCTAGGAAGAAGAGTGAGAACTGGGTGGCCATGTGAACCTGGTTATTATACTGGAACTTGGCATCAGGGAGGAGTTTGTCCCAGTTGTCCTGGCACTTGTTGCAGAAAAGATGGAGGTACTGTTTGAGCTCCTGGTTCATGCATTCAGTCTGGCCATTGGACTGTGGGTGATAGGTGGTGGAGGTGTGGAGCTTCATGTTGAGTAGTTGGTAGAGCTCTCAGGTGAAGTCCACTATAAATTGTGGACCCTGGTCAGATACATAAGCATCAGAGAGGCCATGCAACTTCCAGACATTCCTCCAGTACAGGTTAGCAGTGCCCATGGTGGAGCAAGTGGTGTGAGTAGGGATGAAATGTGCTCACTTGCCACAGAGGTCCACCACTACCATGATGGCATTTTAACTGTGGGCATTGGGGAGTTCTATGATGAAGTCTACCAAGGCAATGCTCCATTGCTCTGCAAGAATAGGCAGGGGGTGCAGCTGGCTAGAGGGAAGGTGACATTGGGGCTTGGTCCAGAGACAGAGATCACATGTACTAGTGTAGGATCCAATATACCAGGTCATCTGGAGTCACCAATAGTTCTAGGACACCAGCTCTAGTGTTTTCCATTAGCCAGGGTGTCCTGCAATCTGGGAATCATAATGTTGCTCTACAATCCTCTGGCAGAGCTCCAGGTCATTGGGCATGTAGATATGATGCCAGAAGGTTAGGAGTCCATTGTGGAGGGCCCATTCATCCACATAGACTGACTTGATACCAGTGGTGCATCTGGACTTGAGTGCCCTGGCTGCCTAAGTGATGAGTTCCTCCTGCAGACCATCCTGATTGCCCTGCCAGATGTCCCAAAGGATCTCCACCTCTGCCCCCTCAATGGCTAGGCCTTCCATGGCTCAGATGGCAAACAACTCAGGCTAGAGGAGCACAATGTTACTATTGTCATCTCCTCCAGTGCCATAGTCTGCTCTCCAGGATAGGGTGTCCAGCTTCCCCATGCTCTGGCCAGGCTTGTGGTGCAGCAAGAAGTCAAAGTTGGCTAAATAGAGGGACCACTGGGCCTGTTGGCAATTGAGCTTCTTAGCTGTCTAGAAATACTCAAGGTTCTTGTGATCTGTCCATACTTCAAACTTATGCTGCATGCCCTCCAGGAAATACCACCACTCTTTGAAGGACTAGATGATGGCCAGCATCTCCTTGTCATGGATTTTGTAGTTGTGTTTGACTGCATTCAGACTCTTTGAGTAGAAGGCCACCAGATGCCA